>JACXGJ010005698.1:0-37865 GCA_016801105.1 Esox niger | reverse complement strand
GCGAGATGTGGCATGTAAACATGAACCATTGATCTGGCAGGGGTGAGATGGCAGGGAGCTGTACTTGAGTGCTTGGTGATTAGGTGACTGGGGACAGGTGTGTGAGTTGGTGATTGGTGACAGGTGTGTTAGGTGCGCACTGTGTTTCCGGAGCGCGGGCGCCCTCTGCTGCACGCTCGCGGAGGCGGGGACGTGACACACACAAAGCTAGTTAAGCTTCAAACTCACTTTTGTTCTAGCTAACTTTTGTTTTCTGGGTGGGGATGCATGACTTGAAAGCTGTTATAAAGGCAATGACCTAGGAAAAGACGTGTGCCATGAAAAATTATTTGCCCCATTCCTGATTTCCAATAATATTGCAGTGTTATGGCTATCCTCATGGGGACCAGAAAATACAAATTGCATGCTCCCTTGCCTTAATCGTAACCCTAACCTTAACCTAACCCTAACCTCAATAAAGTAACATTAATGCCTAAACTTTACCTAGATGTAATGCCTAACCTTGGCCTGGACCCCAATTCTAACTCTAAAGTTAATTGTAAGCTTCACCTTAAACCTAAACCCTGAGACATAAATTGACTTTTGCCTCAGACCATGCTTGTCATGCAATAGATTTTTCATACAGTAGAAAGTCAGGTGCATGACCCCCTTTTACTTTGAATAAATAACTAAACATTGTTTTGCTTTACTTGAACTGAGAAAATACAGTTGATGAAAATGTCATGATATCATTATGATCATCCTGTATCACTTTATTGAACTGAGAAAAAATGTTTATGAAAATGACATGATATCATTACGATCATCCTGTGGAATATCATCTAGCTGTACTTGCCCTTATGTTGGTCATTAGTCACAATGAAGATGTCATGTCCTGCTCCGGAAATCTACTGCTGCCTTCCCAGTCATGAGAAACAAAGCATTGGGGAAAGTATATATATCCATTAAGTAAATATCACTTCATGCATTATTATTACAATGATATAAAGCATTTACAATGATATGTAAATAAAATATACTGTGTATTAGAAGACTGGTGTTACAGAATGATTTATGTCATAAAATAAGGCAATATATGTTATAATATTCATAAATATGTTGTTATTACATTGTTGTGACCATGTAACCACCCGATTGTCAGCTGACATAACATGTTACAACATGGTTATAAAAGAGGTATGACCATGTTATGACACTACACTTCATGCAAAATGTTAACAAACATTTTGCCGAAGTAATGTTACTACAGTTGTTAGCTTATTGAAGGAACACTGCATTTAGTGTTAAATAGCTTTAACCCAGGGTGATCCAGTGGCCTAAGACCCTAAAATATTTTACAATTTCATTGTAGTTCTGAACTAGCTCTCCCAATTCGAGTAGTCAAAAGTTGACAAGTTGATTCAGGTGTGCAAGTTTTGGAATACATCTACAAAAATGGAACGGCTGGGGGGTACCAGAGGAGGTACCAGAAGACCAGTCTAAGTCGTTGCAAAAGCACTTGCTGCAGCTTGAGTTTGAATCCAGCCCACTACTCTATTGGCCAAATGTCTTTGTATTTTTCCCCAATATCTTTGTCTAATGATTAATTATAAATGCTCCTCAAAAAATATATGTATGAATACTGATTTCATGTAGTACAAGGAATGCCTTCATTCATTTATTGCATAAATAAAGGAGACAATTCCCTTGGTATTCAACCCTTTGACGTGTAGCGTGGTCCCTGAAGTGTATGATCACACCAGTGTAATTAGAACGTCTGGTTAGAACGCACTATTAGAACGTTTAGGTATGAGGCAACAAACACTGGTCAGACCGTGTTTTTATTTACTCACACTGAGCTCAAACAGTGTTTATAACTTCATGTCTTCATTGTAATTGTTTGAAGATCTATACTATGATATTAATGAGGTAGTAAGCTTTTAAATCTGCACAATAAGTGTTACTTATTTACCAACAGCCAAGCAACATTAGCACTCATATTTTTCTAAAATAATTATAATATGACTGACACAAAAACAAATGCTATTAGCAACTAATACATCTTACCACATTCTAGGAGAGCTGATAACTGGTCAAAATCATTGTGTAAAAACTTCCTAGAACTTACATTACCCGTTTGTGGGCACTGCTATTTTTGTTAATCAACTAAACATAAAGAAAGATGAAAAGACACTGCATGTGTGAGAATCTGAGAAAGTCTGTCGTTGGTGGTTGTAACTAGTTAAAACAATGGATTTGCTAGACATTTCTTAACTTCTACTGCTCAATACAATCAGACACATTTATAACCGTCATCAATATTAATTTTCGCTGCACTTCAGGTCACACTTTGTCAGTTAGCAGTTAGCTGTCATTTGCTAGCTAGCTACAGTAACATCAACCAGTGTTTGCAGCTGTTTGAGTTCGAGTCAATGAGAAAAACTTGCATTGCAATTTATGTTGTGTTCCTTAGCTGTCAAGAAAGGCGTTCAATGCACGTAGCTAATATTGTGTTAATACAGTCAGTTTGTTTTGTGCTGGTAGGGTTCACACTAGGGCTGTCACAAAATCAGATTGTGGCCAAAATATTTCATGGTAACAATATTATCTATATCTACTACAGAAAATCTGAAAAAAGAAATGCTGCCAGTCAAATTCATCTTCAACTTTGTTTAATGTATTTTTTTCTCTTTTTTTGACAAATGAATTACACTCAAAATAAGAGTGAATGGAGGTGGAGAGAGTCTGTAACCATAAAAGTACCAAAAAATCTTACAAAAAGAACAATTACACTTAATGGATAGTGAAAAGGCAACCTAATGAACTATGTACTTTTATACATGTGAATAGGCAAAAATGGCGCATATTTGCGGATCTCTCCCGGGGCGGGATTCTAGTGGGGCTAGCGAGTTGATTTCCACACCATTGCAAAGGGTCCCGTGTCCTTGTTTAAGCCCATATATCATTTGTCTATAGGTGACATGAATAAGGTATAAAAAACGAGAGGTTTTTTTTGAGAAAATACAAATTGAATTTTGCTTGTGAATACGATATTATCGTATGTGTATTATTAACATGAAAGATCATATTTGTCCATTACTAATTACGCAAGAATCGGAATTCATCAATTGTCACAAACTTTTTAGAGCTTCTGAATAATTTCGTGAATACCTGATTTACCCACCCCTTATTGCCTGATAGCGTATGTTTTATTGATAAAACAAGTGAAGTGTGTCAGTATCTTTTGCGCTGCGATCTTTAGAAAAAGAACAGCAATAATTACGGTTGGTTAATAATAATTAAAAATACCCTTTTAACAGTATTACTACCAACAGTAGTTTGCTAATACAATTGAAATAAATAATGTGATGCATAACTAGTGAGCAGCGTGGTGTTTTTGGGAAACTATGGATGAATTATATTGTGACGTCATAATCATATTCTGGAACTCTTGAGTGAGTACTGAGATCACACACATAGAAATCACATTGGGGGCTGTTAAGGGATATTTGAAACTCACACATGAAAAGGTTAAATGTACGTACTGTACATATATTCCATAAATGGATGTGTATATTAAATCCTAAGAAACCCATAAGGCTTTAAGGCAGCACACAAGTGCAAAAGGGATGAATTCAACTTCTGTTCTACAACAGAAAAATCACATAGCCCTTGAAAGTCAAATAAATCTCCAAGTCAGAATACCCCTCTGTTATCCCATTGGGAATATTTAATTGGTCGTCTCCCTATTAGGAAATAGAAAAAGAGCTGTGTGACAATGTCAAATTACATGATAATTTGTCTGCTTCATTGCTCATTTCCATATAGATAGAACATTAGAAATGATAGGTCCAAAATGAGGTCTGGATTGTTTCATAGGAGTATTGAAATAAATAGCATATTCTAATATGCACAGCAAACTTGTCAGTGTTCATATCCTAGTGTAAGCAGTTGTTAGTGTTGAGTTATGCTATTATGAAGGTACTAAACACCATCTGCTGTTGGTTTTTTAGATGGTGTTAAAAAGGAAAATTGCATATCTGAATAGGCAATTCACACATTAAAGCTGGGTTTTCACTTCCGGTGGCCCCTTTAAACTTTGGTGGGCAGACGGTGGGCCAATAGAGCCTTGCTTTCTAGGGAGATACCAGCAGGAAGACCCCTGATGAAATGCATAAAGTAAATGGCAAAGTGGGCCAATTATGCTACTAAATGCATAGACCTGCAATATACATTTCTGAAGTTCATTCAGATTCAAAATAGCTTTTGCCTTTAAAGAGAACCTATTCTTTGGGTGCACACTAGCATCTTTGCAACTATACACTTGTCAGGTGGCTACCATCTGGGGCAACATTGTCACATAGGTGTGAGGCATAAACCCCTCCCCACCCCCAACTGTGCATATAATCTTATCACTGTCACCAAGTCAAAAACATAGGCAAATAATTTTGCAAAAGTTTGCAAAGTTTTCAGCAAGTTTTATCTATACTAAAAATATATCCATGCTATAAATGTTGGACCTACAGTATGTTTGCAGAAATTGGTTTACATCCCTATTTGTGAGCAGCATTTATGGCTACCGAATGGATTTATATTTCAGTACTATGTACCCTGACGACCAGAAGCGGGATCAGGCTACAAAAGTTTGTACCTGCTGTTGGATTGGAACATCTGTCTTCACCCCCTTTCTCACTCTGATGCTGTCATTGTCAACAAATGTCAATCAATGATTGAACATCTTCAGCAGATTTATACATTATTTCTTTCAATATGACAAACATGCTTGTGGAAACCTCTTTTGTTGGCTGCCAACCACTGAGGTTCCGCCTCTGGTTCCTGGTTTGAAGTAAACCCCCGAACATGAGCTGATGCTGCTTAAGTAGTTCGGCACCTTGCTAATCGCAATGTCTGCGTTGCTGCTTGTCGCAGTGTAATTTAGCTGAGCCAATCTTTTATACTCGTGTCTCTGCAGCCTCGTTCTGAAGTGTCATCTTTACAAGAGTGTTAAATCACGACTGTGCTGTTCTACCAGTGTTTCACAAGGGTGCTATTATTTCTTGTCCTAGGTAGTTGGTGACTATAGGCCGCAAATTATTTACTCCAAACAATGATATCTATTTTTATTAATTTATTCAACCCAGTCATGAGAGAGCATTGACAAATCTACTCATATTTGTTTCAGAGGAAACAGTTAATGCCCCAGGAAACAATGAATGTCACAGGGGAATTGAACGTTAGATTCTTCACACATCATAGGTAGAGAACGTAGGAGCACAGACGACAGGAAGATAATTGAATGGTAACCATCTGCCAGGCCAGAAATAGCTGATTATCTGATTATTTAGTTACATATTTTCTTTTTGTTCATTCAACTTATCTCAAGTGTTTTGCTGATCTGAAACAGAATGCTGGACACCCTGTTGTAATATGTTTATACATTGTCCATGATGTTAATAATCATGGGGTCAACATTTTTTGTGTTTATGCTTCAGGGTTCTGAAAAAGAGATTCTACATCAGTAGTGATTCTGCATCAATAGATACCAACCGTTTCTGATTAACTCATGTTGGACTACACTGCGGGCACAATTATTAGGCAAGTGAGTATTCTGGCTGAACTCGTCTGGATTGACATTGCCTGTCACAAATGCCAAAATCCACGAAGTTGCCACTTTGATATTGATTTCATACTGAGCAAACCATTTCTGGAATCATAACATGTAAGTTTGTGGCTAAATATGAGGCCACAATCAAATTGTTGAAGAAACATACCATATGGGGTCTCTGGGACTCATTTTTGTATATATACTTTGTTTGAATATACAATAACTGGTACATAAACGAACAACTCACTTTCAAAACGTTCATCTTTTGTGAACAGCCTAAAAAAACTAGCTTTATTTACACACAGTAACCGATAAAAGTGAAACAGTTCAAAATAAAAAAACTTAAAAAATAGAGGTGAGTAATACATGTAATACTTGATTGAACCACCTTTGTACTCTTCAGGTCATTCCACTGATTCTTGGGATGTACGTAGGTTTGGACTGTATGGTTGCTTCGGCGGTGTGTTTTGAGTTGCTGTCATGTTGAAACGTGAATCATCTTCCCATTTTCAACTTCCTGGAAGAGGGCTGCTGGTTCACACAGCTAGAGTGTATTTTGGGTCCTGGGTGGTGCAACATGCCTCACTCTCCTTAATAATGGTTTTAACTGGGCTCCAAGGGATGGACAAAGCCTTTAAAATGTTTTTATATCCATCCCCTGACTTGTGTCATTCCACAACTTCATTTCATATATCTTTTGAAAGTGCCTTTCAGCCCATAGTGGATTCTTTGCTTTGAATTGTGCTACTAAGTTGTGGAGTCCACTATGAACAACTGTGTTTATTCAGAACACTCTCAAATTCACTACAGTTGATCATAGAAGCCAATAAGCTTGATATGTGATCTGGATGATTGTTGGTTGTGCCCCAACAAGTTTGCAATTTTAAGGGGTGGTGGGGGGTGCTCACATATACAAATAGAGTAGTTAACTCTTTTAAATGTAATTACTTCTTAGATTTTTCATTTTTTTCCCATGTGGGTTACTATTGTCACGTTTCTTGGAAGCAAGACACCAGGCGAGGTCTTAAAAAATAAAAAGGGTGTCATAATGAAACTAAGGCAGGAAAACACAGACTGGTGAGAGGTAAAAACACAGACTGGTGGCAGGTACAGACACAAAAAGACTCATTGACTCAAAGGGCTAGCAGAAGAGGGGTAACTAAATAGAGAGCTAACGAGGACTAAACAACAAACAGGTAAAAACAATCAGAACAGGCTACATTACAGAACAACAGCAAAAACAAAAAATAACCTAACAACTAGGTGTAAATAAAAAGCCTGAAATTATTTTTCATTTCAGTCTTAAAGACAATAAAAGGTGAACATTTTGAAAGGGGGTGGTGACCTTCTATACCCACTGTATAGGATGTACAGTTATTCTCAGTCTTTGGACATTCATTTTCACGTCTCTCTTCATCAAACAGGCTCTTACAGTTTTACATCTGAGAGATGGAAAATCATTGAGACATTATACTCAAATTAGACCACTGAATTTGATGTTGCTATTATCTTTCTGTCCTCATCATTTTCCCATCTATAGGGACTAGACCTGGAGATTATTTTCAAAATGAAAATGACCTGCCCTATCCAGCAATTTTCACTGACAGCAGCAATTTCATCCTTTTTCACTGTTGTTATCTACAAATGCAGTTTGGGAATGTATTTAAAATTTTGGTAGCTGATGATATTTCATTGCCTTGGCAAGCAAAACAACGCGTAAAGTTAGCTTAATATCTTGCTTCTCGTTTGAGGTGCATGCTTTAATTAAAGTGGACCATTAGTAGCAAGGGAAATTAGCAAAATTAGGTAGAAGTATAGGATACTTTTTAACAATTTCACAATGTCTTCACTTAATTTCAAACGTCTTACAGAAACAAAATCTTTCTTCACGGGTGGGAAATCACAGCCAGTAGTTGACCACCATTCTAAATCTCATTCCTTAGAATGATTGCAGTGAAAGTGCCCTATAACTGCAATATGTTGCAGATACTGCATCCAACTATCAGCATATTTTCGTCACAGTTGACTGCAGTTACTGGACTTGTTATTCAGTTTAAAAAACGTTTTTGCGATCTTTATTGTTAAAGCATTGCGCTTGCCTAGTTCTCGGTTTCTCTGTTCCTCTGATTAGACGGGCCTGACAGATGATAGTTCGTGCCTGTGTTAGTGGAGAATGTCCATCCCAGGCATATTCCTTTTCCTATGAGGTATTTTGGTTTGTTGACAGAGATAGGCTAACAACATGTCTGTTTAATTTCCATGGTTTAATGCAGACCTGTAGGGTCCCCTTGCGTGTGTCTTTATCAGGGGGCTGACAACAGTTATATTTCATATCCATTCTCCATACCTCCTCACCTCTTTACTTCCTTTGTCTCTTCTCCACTCTCCTCCTTCCCTCTCGTCCTGTCAGAGCGGTGGATTGCTCTGTGTATAGCCCCTCTCCTCCCCTTCCCACGTCCCCTCTCTCTGTGGATATGTTGGCCTGACAGATATACATTCTGCTCCTTTTTCCCTCTAGTGAGATCAACAGTTGTGTCAGAGTTGATGATCCACAGCAAATATGCTGCTGTCTGCCCATATTACCCTCAGTGGCACAGGAAGGAGTTCACACACACACACACACACACACACACACACACACACACACACACACACACACACACACACACACACACCCCCCCCCCCCCCCCACACACACACACACACACACACACACACACACACACACACACACACACACACACACACACACACACACACACACACACAACCAGGCCTTCTTCCCCCATGCTACCTGTGAGAACCAGTCACACAGCCACAAGGGGTGAAGTGAAAGTGTGCATCTGTGTGTGTTGCAAATTCTTCAACCTGTCAACCTCCATAAAAAGACAAGGCTTTTTCAGCCTTTGAAGACGCCATGTACGGTATGTGTTAGTGTTATTTCTGCTAAGGAGACATCCTCCTTCCGGACTAGGGAAATAGTAGAAGGGTCTACCCCCCCAAAACCCTCCCTGGCAAACTCTTCCAGCTCTCTATTTCTTTCTTTTTCTCTCATTTTCTCTCTCCCCTTTAGTTCGGTGTCTTCTGTCTACTCTCCAGGGTGTTGGATTGTGTTTCAGTGTCTTTTCATAGCAGTACTATTGCAAAAGGGCTGAAACACAAAAGACTCTTGTGATGAACCACTACCCTCAGGTCTCCGTCCCACCTCTCCCTGTCTCTCTCCCATCTTTTTAACAGGAACGTCAAGGTGTTGAGATCAAGATAATGTTACATTCATTGTGTTCATGTATTATTCTATTCATCACCTACTCCTACTTAGATATCGTTGTCAGGTAAAGCAAACTGTAATACTAAAAAAGAAAGCCAAAACGTAACATAGTGTGTCAGGGACATTTGGCCGCCGCAAGACACTGGAACAGCTTCAATGCAAGTATCAGGAGGGATATTACACTATTGTTCCCCAAGAAATGTTATGTTTTGGATAGTTCTTGTTGATGGTGGTGGAGAACACTGATATTCGATACCTCAATAATCTCCCATGAGTGACCTCACAATGAACACTCTTTTAAGCCACTGAGATTACATATAAATGTGAGGTTAAGCGTGATGTGAGGTTACTTCTACACCGTAATGGATGCACCTGCTTTCAATATACTTTAATAACTTGTCTGTTAAGTTTTTCCTTTTAATTTGACAGTTATCCAAACTTAATGCTAGCTAAAAAGATGTACATAGAATCTCAGTGTAACAATCCTATAACATTGCTTGTCTATCATATTTCATTCCATGTCATCACGTATCCATTCCATGTCTTCACGTGTCCTTAACTGTTGTTTAGCCATACAGCATTCTCAGGTATGTAAAATCAATACATTCAAAGTCTTTCACCAGTAAGTGCTAAGGAAGACGTGTATGTGGTATCTCAGGTAGGTCCTTTTATCAATAAGTAAAAATAAAATGTATTTCTATTATTAAAGGAGCTGCAGGAATTGTGCGTAAGTACTGGCTATGTGCTACATGTGACAACAATCTCCCGTATTCTTCATATGATGAGCCATGGGGTAGGGTGGTAAGATAGAAGCCTTTTCTTACAAAGAGAAACATCCAAGCTCAGCTGAAGTTTGCAAAAACCAACATCAAGTCTCCCAAAATGTGTTATTATGTTCTGAAGAAAACAATGTTTAACTTTTTGGCCATAATTCCGAAAGGTATGGTTGACGAAAAACAACCCTGCACATCATACAAAGAACACCATTCCCACAGTGAAGCATGGTGGTGGCAGCATCATGCTTTGAGGCTGTTTTTCTTCAGCTGGAACCAGGGTCTTAGTCAGGGTAGAGGGAATTCTGAACAGTTCCGAATACCAGGCAATTTTGGCACAAAACCTTCAGCCGTCTGTTAGAAAGCTGCAGAGTAAGTTTATCTTTCAGCACAACAATGACCCAAAGACCACATTAAAATTCACAAAAGCATGGCTTCCCCAGAAGAAGATTAACATGTTGGAATGGCCCAACCAAAGTCCAGACCTGAATCCAATTGAACATCTGTGGGGTGATCTGAAGATGGCTGTGCACAGGAGATGTCCTTGCAATCTAACAGATTTGGAGCGCTTTTGCGAAGAGTGGGCAAATATTGCAATGCTAACAGAGTGCTCCAATAAAATCAAAAGGTGCTTCAACAAAGTATTAATTTAAGCGTGTGCACACTTATGCAACCAGGTTACTATGTCTTTTATTTTTTTCCTCTAAGAATTCAGTTTATTTTTCAATTGAATTGTTCATGTTATAGATCACATTAAAGGTGAAAAAAGTTCTGACATGATTTATCTTTGTCTCATTTTTTACATCACAAACACCTAGCATTTTAAAAGGGGTGTGTAGACTTTTTTTATCCACTCAAAGTATTTGATCCCCTGTCAATCAGAAAGATTTTTGGCTCCCAGGTGCCTTTTGTACAGGTAACGAGCTGAGATTAGGAGTACACTCTTAAAGGGAGTGCGCCTAATCTCAGCTTTCTACTTGTATAAAAGACACCTGTCCACAGAAGCAATCAATCAGATTCCAAACACTCCACCATAACCAAGACCAAACAGCTATCCAAGGATGTCAGGTACAATATTGTAGATCTACACATGGCTGGAATTGGCTACAAGGCCATCGCCAAGCAGCTTGGTGAGGTGACAACAGTTGGTGCAATTATTTGCAAATGGAAGAAACACAAGAGAACTGTCAATCTCTCTCGGTCTGAGACTCCATGCAAGATCTCACCTCGTGGAGTTGCAATGATCATGAGAACGTTGAGGAATCAGCCTAGAACTACACGGGAGGATCTTGTCTCAAAGCAGCTGTACAAAAAGGATTACCGTCATGTTTTCAGAATATTGTATGGGTAATAATTATGGGATCTTGTGACTTCCCTAGTTTCTACAGACCTGTACTAACAGCTGTTTGTTTTACATTTTCAAAGAAAAATATATCTAGCTAGCAGCGTTATAAAGACATGTTTATAGCTGAAAGTTGGATGCAGATTAAAATAATAAATGCAGTTAATTTATTATTGGTGATGATACAGATATTTGTATGCAAACATACACTTCGGTTTTGATAAAAATACTTATAGAGGACTGACTCCCATATTATCGTTTATTAGAACGACTGTTTCATTTATTTGAATAGCTGGCAGCAGAGGTCATTAATTTCACTGCATTCAAATGCAATCTGAATTATTTTATTTTTTGTTATTAAGTGCACTAAGTGCATTTTTTTAGGACAACTTGCAGTATTTCGAAATATGTTTCAGAGCCTTAGGTAATTGCCATTATTTCATTGTAGTTAATGTTGCAGTTGGCCTTTTGGAAGCCCCCCTGACCAGTTCTCCTTGTCTTTCCATACATTTTGGAGGGACATCCAGTTTTTGGTAATTTCTCTGTTGTGCCATATTTTCTCCACTTGATGATGACTGCCTTCACTGTGTGAACAGCTGTACATCATTTGTGTTTAATCAGAGTCACTTTACATGATGGCAGGTGTGTAATGACTTCTATTTAACATGAGATTGAATGTGATTGGTTAATTCTGAACACAGCCACATCCCCAGTTATAAGAGGGTGTGAACACTTATGCAACCAGGTTATTGTAAGTTTTTGAGTTTACATTTTTCCCCCATGAAAATGTATTTTTAATTGAATTGTTCCCATTATAAGTGGATACATCACAAAAACCTGGCTTTCTAACCGGGGTGTGTAGAATTTATATCCACTGTATTTCCCTCATTAAAATGCAAATGAATTCATAACATTGTTGTCATGCTTTTCTCTGGATTTCTTTTGCTGTTTTTCTGTCTGCCACTGTTCAAATAGACATACCATTAAAATTATTGATGGATAATTTATTTGTCAGTGGGCAAACGTACAAAATTAGCAGGGGATCAAATACTTTCCCCCTCACTGTATGTCTTTGTGATGACCTTGGGAAAAAAGATTCTTAATAACTTAGTTGATAGCGAGGAAGGAATATGAACCCAGGATGGTAAGTAGAGTCCAAAGAGATTATGCTTTGTTGATGAGAAACATGTTTTTGCGGTGCCCTAATGTGTTTCGATGTAAAGTTTTCTGTATAGCTTTGTAACTGTTCCACAACTAAAGATTAGCAAATATCTCGGTAGCATTAGGAAAACAACTTAGGACAACACTGTTGTTTTGCTATCTTAGCTCAAACTTAATTGACTAGCTTCCTACTAGTCAACCTTGCAGCTGTGTGCTTCAGAATAGGGAGATTCGCGACACCTTGCTATTTACAATGGTTTGTGGCGTATCACCTGTATTAGTGTTTACATCACATCGCGATGCATTTTTGTAATGTGGAACCAGATGACAAGCTTCCAAACATCATATAAGAATGCATTTCAATGATTAAATAAAAAAAGGTCATGGCATTCAGATAAAAAATACTGTTCCAGAACGCTAAATAGTGAATTTTTAATTTACCACTGCTTACAGTATGTGGTATTCCCTATTGAAATATTCACGATTAATGAGACAACAGGAAATCCAATGTGATCCAACTTGGATATGTAAAAAACCTAGGAAAGTTTGGAAATTCCACATCAAAGAGCTAGGCCTGTTTCAACCGCCATCAATGAACAACAACGATTGGTTTTGTTTGTCATATAGGAAAACAGCAGGTGTGTGTGTGTGTGTGTGTGTTATCATAAGGTGGTTCGTTATTTTTCTAATTTATTTGGTTTAGTATAATCTAATGCTGAGCTGTGAGAATAATAAGCAATTAGGCGTGTTTATCCCCACAACTCAGAAAGGACTAATCTGGCCTGAACAGCCTGGGCCAAAAATAATAAAATTAATTATATGCATTAAGGGTACAGCACTATGAAAGCCCAGATAGAAAGGTAAACATTTAATTATCCACAGATTGGCAGACACCCCCATCCTGCCTGGGTCCATGGCCTGTGATGATCTCTTTCTCTCCCTCTCTCCCTCTCTCTCTCCCTCTCTCCCTCTCTCTCTGCTTGTGGTGTAGTGATGATAGAAAAAGAGATAAAGATAAAATTGAGAAATAGGGAGGGAGAGGAAGACAGACGTTACATTTAGGTAATGTTACTTGTGTGCAGGGTGGCAAATAGCCTAGCTGTTTGAGCCGCTGATGTAAAGGGTTTGAGCCCTACATAATGCACGTCACGTCTTTGAGCCCTCGTCAAATGCAGTACACTAGATGGGTGCGATTTGGGACCCGACAGGATTTCTGCTGAAACATGATTATGTCATACAGCCATTGTTCTTGTCTTAACGGTACAATTTCCCAAGTGGGAGAAGACAAAAGAGGACTGCCTCCCGGGGAATCAGCTCTGCTTACAGAACACACCGTTATACCTGTTCTCAGGTTTACTCAGACTTGAATATATGAGCACGGGCAGGAAAAGGCATGTACAGATGAACGCACGCACGGCCGCCCCCTCGTCTCCGCAAGTCTCTCCATGCGTTCACTGTCTATCCATCTCCATCCTTTTCCCGACAAACAAACAGCTTGTTTTCGCTGCCTCATGTGTCAGGCTCGGTTAATGACAAATTGATTTGGACTCGTTTCCCCCTTCGCAGTCTGTCACCCAGTCAGCCTCCTATCCCCCTTAACTGTGCCCTAGGCCAAGACATCCGCTCGGGTTGGGCTGCGTGTGCGTCCGTGTGTTTGTGCATGTATGTCTGCTGTTTGTTTGCTGTTGGTTTTGTCATGCCTCGACCGGACCGAGCACTTGCGGTTCACTTGACCCTACTGGGTGCAGGGATAGGGGGACAAGGGGCGGGAGAGATGGGGGGGGTGTGCTTGTGGGTTCAGGTGTTAATGGTCTCTGTGAGGGATGTCGTTTAGAATCGTTAATGGAGCCCTCTCTGTGCTGTTTGTCTGCAACACAACTCGTGCACGCTCGAGTACACTTCTGTATTAATGCGCACGTGGGCGCGTACGTGCACGTCGACGCGCACGCACACCTACACTCACCTAATCTCCTACACTTGCACCTGTTTGTCATCTGTCGTTTCCAGGAGACGCGTAGCGCTAGCCCGCCACTGCTAATGACAACGGACAGCGGGGCGGATAGGAAGCCATCACTGCTTCTTATCACGTGACTACACACTTCTCACAGTCAAAATGATGTGTGTGTGTGTGTGTGTGTGTGTGTGTGTATGTCCGTGTCTATCTGTCAGTATAGCATTGTGAGTTTTGTTGTGAATTGTCCAAGGGTGTGAGTGTGTTTGTGTGTCTCTGCGTTGTGTACTGAATTCATTTGATGAGGGTTTTGTGCATCAGTTTATCAAAACATTTCCTAATCTGGTGTCTGTTGTGCCTTGTTGAAATGCTAGATGGACAGATAGTGAAGGCCCATGAAGTCTTTTGGAAAAACCGCAACTTCCTAACAGACAAATAGGTTCTCTCTAGATCCAGAGCATCAGGGAAATGTGAATACTGGGCTTGGCAGGTAGTGCTTACTGATACAGAACTCACCCAGAATAGCAGGCCTGCCTCATAAATTGCAACCTTTCCATAGTACTGCACTACTTGTGGAGTAGGGTGCCATTTGGGATGCACATCTGAGGATAAAGCAGCTTTCTGCAGTGTCCAGTCTTCCCTTTTAGATGAGAGTGGGGAGCATCAGAAGGAGGACATAGTGAGGGACAGAAAGTGTTTGATTTCATGATGTTTTATCACCTTTTAGCTGATTAAAGCCCACCTCGTTCCTTCCAGCTTGTGTCTGTGTCATCTCGTGGCATCAAATTGATTAGGCATGAAATAGTCTGGGTGGTCTGAGTTGTGTGTCATAGTTGTCATATGGTTGGACAATGACCTTTGCATGTTTTGCGTAACTCCATCTCATAGAATATTTGACTGCATTAGGGTCTGTCATCAAATTAGTTTACGAATGTTTAGCTGTGCCATTTTTGTCAACGGTTCCATCAGCTAAGTGCTGTCTGACTAGCATCATAGGCTAACAAAATGTCTAACAGCTGAAAACATTGAAAACAATAGACATTTAGTAAGAGAGTGAGTGCCCATAAATTAGATTGATGCTTGGTTTACTATTGAGGAAATAGGTTGCCTTTTGAAACTCCTTGAGTGTATTATCTTGCCTGCCTCTCTGGTCTCCCGTGTATCAGTTGTTCTCAGTGAGGCGATAAACACGGGTGTCAGGGCGGGGAAGTGTTCAGACGTCAATGAAATCGATCGAGTGATGGATCAGGCCTGGGGATAAATTACACTGAGCTTCACAATCACTGTCAATTAGTTAACTGGCAGGGAATTGATCTATAGAACGCTTTCTAACTGTTAGCACCAGAGACAGAGGGACTGACGGAGTGGAAAAAAGGAGAAAAAAACTGAAGGGGAGAAAGAGAGGGAGGGGGAGAGAGAGAAGGGGGAGAGAGAGAAGGGGGAGAGAGAGAGGGAGAGAGAATATGATGGGGGGTTGAAGGGTGGAGATTGGAGGGGGGTAGTACTGGATGGTCTGCGATAGGGGAGAGAGGAAACACGCCACTCGGTAGCAGCCACATCCTTAGACAATTGCGGGATTACAAACGGCACCCTTTTTTCTGTGTAGTGCACTTCTTTAGACCAGGGTAGCATGTAAAGATCGGATGAAAACCATGACCCAGCACAGATCCTAAACAAAAAAAACACAAGTGGTTAACCGCAGGTCTGTGACAAGTGGACTGTTTTTACATGTATACAGATATAACTCTTGATAACCGGCCATCTGGCATATTTCACACTATTTCAAACAAGTTCAGCTATTTTGTCCGACGACTTATTGCCCCACCAAGCTACCTTCCTTAGTGGCATTTTTCTATGCCAAGGTTCTGTCTCCCCGATAAAAGACAGATTGTCAGAGGAACAAGGGCTGTGCCTTTGGACCCCCGCGTTGTAGAGACCTGAATCTCCTAAAACGTTGTTTTATCCGATGTGTAGGACGCACATTCAGTGCTAGGTCAGTGCACAGGTAGTTAGGTTCAAACATGTTAGTTGTGTCATGGTGTTTATTCCACGGTGAACAAGCTGACTGCTTCACAAACTGCTCCCTGTACGTAACTGAGCCTTTAAGCATGTCCCTGCCTTCCACAGTTTATACTTCATTGATAAACACTGCTACTAAGAGAAGGTCATGTCTGTTTAAGGCAAACCGTTCCAATCAAACAAACGTTTCTGTACACAGCCAGGACATAGTTTATTTGATTTCATCTGGATGTTGCAATAGTGAGTCTCTTTCTGTTTTGGTCCAGTTGGGCTTCCTCCCAAACGGTACCCTAATTCCAACACAGGGCTCTGGTTGAAAGTGGCCCAAATCTTAGGGAATTGGGTGCCCTATGGGGAGCTGACCGACAGAACCTAGCTGCGGGTGGTATTATCTTATCCTCACGGATCCAGATGGCCTTCACCTCATGTTGATCTTGGAGCGTTTCTCCTGCTAAGCCCACCAACCTTCGACAACCCACAGCGGCCGATGAGAGGCGAGAAGAACCAAGATGTTAAACATGCGCCCCCGGGCTCCTCGCCTCCATGGCGACGCAGGGATTATGTTTGTATGCTGGCTAAGCTACAAAACGGAGGCCAGGTTGGATTTGCACGTTTAGCCGGAGGGAGACCATGAGAGAAAGAAAGTGATGGGAGGAAGAGTGGTTGGATTTGAGGTGTGTGTTTGTGAGTGTGTTTGTCTATGTGCATGTTTGGGCTGAGCGTTTAGTGGTTATTGAGGTTGGTTCCGTTTCGGTTTGATCAATCGAAAAGAAAAACAGTTTTCAATTACTGTTTCAATTTTTATTTTTGTCAAATGCATTATGGAAATATGGAAATAAAATGATTTGTGGGGTTGGATGTGTTTTCTGCCAAATATGCGTATTTCCCAGTATCTCTATCGGTTCTAAAACAAATCCCATAAGATTCTGACAGGGCCCTATCCTCTCTCTATCTCACCCTCTCCTCACTGACAACCTATCTCTCTCTTCCCTGAATACCTGTCTCTTCTCTGAATACCTGTCTCTTCTCTGAATACCTGCCTCTCCTCCCACAGCGATCTCCTGTCTTGTTCCTGAATGTGTGTTGAATGCTTTTCAAAGAGTAAATCAATGTTGCTACCATAATGGTACTGACCACTGTTACGTTACAGTGGCATAGTCGAACTCGACACATGATTTCTAGAAAACAAATCACACTATCCCCGAGGAGGCAGCAACCTGGTCTAGGTGCTGTACTGCCAAGCCACAATAAGCACATCAGATGCAGCCAATCAGGGTCCTTGTGATTGTCAGCCTTCATGAGAAAGGGTGCCAGAAGCCTCTCAGTCGTTTGTTTGTTTAGTTTAGTTAATCCTTCATTTCGGCCAGCCCTTTGCTGTTTTTGGTTGTATTTAGTTATTTTGTCGCCATCTTAACCTACCCATCTGCTTGAGCTTAACGATGAGCCAAGACAGAGCTCGCCCTGAAGTTGTTGAATTGATGTCTCCTGGGTACATGCCTTCAACACCTGGTCAGATGTTTTGTTCTCACATAAGCATGTGTGGGCCGTGCAGCTCGACCTGTGATCCCTAGACATGACAATTGCAGCAAAAACAGTAGGTTAAGGATTGGTTTCATAACGGCAATCACTGCAGAGCTTATCACTGAATGTTTTTATAAAACAGGGCTTCAAACTAATTTTGCTCTCCCGAAGATGGCAAAATGATTCTGTCATACCCAAGGAAAGTATCTGCCGAGTCCCTTAATAGAGCACATCAGTCATTCATCATTCGCAATGCTTTATGCAAGTGTTATGGTTTGTGTTGTTTTGCCTGACTATAAACGTGGAAAAGGCAGACTTTAAGAGAATAAGTTAGGGCAGGGAAGGCGATGCTCTGTTTGTTTTCTCACAAGAACCTCCTTCAATTTGAATAAACGTTGTGGCGGTGTGGTGATTGGCAGGGAAGGTGTCCAACAGCGACCTCATCTGGGGGGTGGTATGTTAGGTATTACCAGGTTGATCCTCGCTGGCTCCACTAATTGCTTGGGTCTTCCTCTTTATAATGTTGAGCAGTGGCTGGTTTGGGGGCTTAGAGTAGAGCTGAAAAGCCAGAAGGCTGGGTCCGGTCTAGGGGAATGATGGTTAGCCTGTGACTAGTAGTCTGCTTTAGAATAGCGTGACTCTTATGACATAAGAGCCATTGGTTTGCTCTTTTGTTGTTTATTTTCCAAGGATATTGTTTGGTGGTTGGTGGGAAACAGAAACCAGAAAGTACCAGAACCCGAAAACAGAAAGACAAAATACCTATTGACATGAATGACATTTGCTTTGGATTGATTCATTGCATTGCATACACATTTCAGTATGCAGTTCAGTAGCAGTCAGCTAGCCACTAGTGAGACAACCATGTAACGTTACCATGTCTGTTATCATGGGGATGCTATAAGGACACACCTGGCTGGCAAAATGATGACAGAAGTTGAGTAAACCAGATGACGTCACCCTTCACTATGGCACTTCCAGATTGAGTTCAGATGCATCATTTGATGTCTGTTCATCACTGAGATGTCTCTGGAGCTTGTGGTTTCCCTGTGATTAAGAAAGACAAACACCTGTCTATAGTAGGTCCCTCATTTCAAAGTCCAATGAAGACTCCATAGACCTCCAAGATAGATTAATGTCATGGCATAGATCTGGGGTACACAGGAGTTCGTCATTGTGAAATGGAGGAAGTTTGGATTCAACAAGAATTCCTAGAGCTGGCATTCCATCCATTCTAAGAGACCAGGCAAGTAGGGCCTTGGTCAGAGAGGTGACCAAGAACCCATTAGCTACTCTAACAGAACTTCAGAGTTTCTCTGCAGAGATGGGAGAACCTGCCAGAAGTGGTACCATCTTTGTAGCACCTCGTTAATCATGCTCTCATGGTAGAGTGGCTAGGCAGAAGCCACTCCTGAGTAAAAGGCAAACGACATGCCGTGTCGGAGAATTAGGAACATTTTTCACTGTTATGTTGAGGATACTTCTTAGCTGCTGGGACTGGGAGACTGGGCAAGATTAAGGGAAGGTTGAATGAAGTAAGATACAGAGAGGCATTTGGAGAAAACTTGATCCAAAGTGCACAACACTTCTTACTAGGGGTGGAAATTCATCTTTCAATATGACAATTTCAAATGTACCATAGGTACCCTAGAAGGAAACCCCCTTGTTTCTCTTTAAAACATAAATCTGATCAAGTACAATGTTTGACAGGATTTTATTCCACCTCGCGGCCTGAAGTCATTCAGGAGGGGATCTTTTTCACAACGTCTGAAGAGGAAAAGCTCGGATCTCATCAAAGCCCATATTTATCCTTTAAGTAACAAGATATACAGTATTGTGTATGTTTTGTATACTTATTTGTTGATGACGTTATATCTGACGCCTCTCTTCTGGCCAACATCAACCATTTGTGATGGCTACTTTCAGAATAATACCTGTTGGCTGCTATACCCTGATCCTAGCCCACTCACTTTGTTCTTCTTACCTTTTCATTGTTTTGCTTCTTATTGGGTAAGGAAAAGGTATCTGTTTGAATTCTTTCCCCGACATTGACATGGTGTGTATTTTGGTGCTGAATGGAAGGCTAAATTATAGATTTTCTGTACCTCTGAATCGTCGTATTCAAAGTCGACTTACAGTGGAAAAGAACAGCCTGCACAGTTACTGAAAAAGCAAATGACTTTATGTAAATGCTGAAGTTAAGTCAAAGCATTATACACAATTATTCTCCTTTAATAACATTATTCAAGTAAAAACATAGTGCAGGATGATAATCATAAATGACAATGCCTTGATATCTACTGTTTGTATTCTTAAAATGCCTCATTTATGGCCAATGAAAATATGTATTAGATAAAAATAGAAAACTGGTAAGAATTTAGGAATTTGTTGGTTTGTACACAAGGTTATAGTTAAAAATGACATATATAAGAACATTTAAAAAATCAGATCTTTTGTTAAATAATAATTAAAACTACTTTCAATTACTAGTCTGTTGATGGTTTGTATTTCAAAACAAGTAGAAAATAAGTTGTTGTTTCTGAGCACTGTTAGTAAATGTTCAAAATGAACAGAATGTTTTTGATAAATAATCTTATTTTGATACATATTCAAATAATGTGCTTCAAATAATGTTTTTCAGCTAGACCTTATCCGGGTTGAGAGACCACTCAAATGAATTCTATAGTCACCACCTTTGGTTCTTTGGTTCACCCTTGGTTCATGTTTTAATTGCGCTTTCAGGGTCACCCTTGGTTCATGTTTTAATTGCGCTTTCATGTCTATGTCAAGGGCCTTTTATGTCCCACTTATTTATGGCACCTGCACCCTTAACAGGAAAGTATACAGGTCGTGAGTGTAAAATTGCTACAGGTCGTGAGTGTAAAATGGGCTACAATGGTTTGGTTTCTTGATACCCTAGAGGAACAAGATGTAATGTATGCTACAGTTGTAGAAGCACCGTTTCAATGCCCATTTCAGTCAAGGTAAAGCCTTGATTAACGTGCCAAGATATGTAGCTACAGGTACTAAAATTGTGAAAATATGACAGTGCTTGTTTTTGCACAGCACCGTATGATCGTACCGTATGATCCAAAATGTGACAAATGGCGGCAAGTGCAACTGCAGCTCCGCCTCGACTGGTCAAAAAGAAAAATAGAAAGAGTCGCGGACATTGCGTTTGAGGCGGATGATCAGGGAGTAATACATTTGCAAACAGTGCCTTCATACTTTTGAGATTAAAGGATGAAACAATTTAGGGATGCACCTTAATGACACATGCAGATTTATTTAAATAAATCAAGGTAAGTTTCAATTCACGTTACATTTACAATGTATCCTAAGTATTTTCTATGTTATATCATAATACTGGAATACACGTTACATTAACAACTTATCCAAAGTATTATCCTTGTTATATCATTATCCTGAAATACACAGTACAATTATTTTGGTTTGAGACATCTGGCATAGCTGTATAGCCTACCCAACCATGTTCCCTATGACGTTTACAATGGCTCCAACCAGGCATAGAATGTCGCTAGGCGGCCAAGTAGGCCAGATGAGATTGAAGGTGTGGCCTCACCAGACTAGCAATGGCCAAAGGCTACGGTGTTTACAATCTTTGTCACCTGTCATCAAAATATAACTTTAGCGTTTTAGTTATTGTGCGAGTAGGGGTGCGTGTGCGTGTACCTCGTCTGATTTATTATTACGTGGGATTTATTGTTTAGTTTAGTTTTTTTTACCGTGGTATCGAATTGGATATCGAGAATCGTGGAATTTTGCTGGTATTGGTATTGACTACAACATTTCTGGTATCATGACATCCCTAACAGGTACAGCACTCTAAGTTAGCAAATGCTTATGTCACAAAAATGTATAACAGTTGTGATTGCTGATCACTACAGTGCAGATCAAATTTAACTTAGTTATCAGGCAATTTTTGTGAAAGACCTGGAAACAGCATAGTGCATTGATTGCAAAACATACAGTGGGGAGAACAAGTATTTGATACACTGCTGATTTTGCAGGTTTTCCTACTTACAAAGCATGTAGAGGTCTGTGATAGACGGAATCTAAAAATCCAGAACATCACATTGTATGTTTTTTAAATAATTAATTTGCATTTTATTGCATGACATATGTATTTAATCACCTACCAACCAGTAAGAATTCCAGGTGAGGGATCAGCCCAGAACTACACAGCAGGACCTGTTCAATGACCTGAAGAGAGCTGGGTAACACACTACGCCGGGTAACACAAAACCATTAGTAACACACTACGCCGTCATGGATTTAAATCCTGCAGCGTACGCAAGGTCCCCCTGCTCAACCAAGCGCTTGTCCAGACCCCTATGAAGTTTGCCAATGACCATCTGGATGATCCAGAGGAGGAATGGTAGAAAGTCATGTGGTCTGATGAAATAAAAATAGAGCTTTTTGGTCTAAACTTCACTCGCCATTTTTGGAGGAAGAAGAAGGATGAGTACAACCCCAAGAACACCATCCCAAACATTAAGCATGGAGGTGGAAACATCATTCTTTGGGGATGCTTTTCTGCAAAGGGGACAGGACGACTGCACCGTATTGAGGGGAGGATGGATGGGGCCATATATCGCGAGATCTTGGCCAACAACCTCTTTCCCTCAGTAAGAGCATTGAAGATGGGTCGTTGCTGGGTCTTCCAGCATGACAACGACCCGAAACACACAGCCAGGGCAAGTAAGGAGTGGTTCCATAAGAAGCATCTCATGGTCCTGGCCTAGCCAGTCTCCAGACCTGAACCCAATAGAAAATCTTTGGAGGGAGCTGAAAGTCTGTATTGCCCAGTGACAGCCTTGAAACCTGAAAGATATGGAGAAGGTCTGTATGGAGGAGTGGGCCAAAATCCCTGCTGAAGTGAGTGCAAACCTAGTCAAGAAGTACAGGAGACGTATTATCTCTGTAATTGCAAACAAAGGTTTCTGTACCAAATATTATGTTCTGCTTTTCTGACGTATCAAATACTTATGTCAAGCAACAAAATGCAAATTCATATTTTTTTGTAAGTAGGATCAAATACTTGTTCTCCCCACTGTATGCCTTTTCAATCTATCTGGCATCTGAGTTGCCCCAGATACTGTCACAAAGTTTCTAGCCTCCTGATAGTAGTTTAAATTATCCCAGTCTACCTTGCTCATCTGCTCTTTCCTGCATGTAACTTTCTAAGAATGGCCTGTCTGAAGTTGGGTAGAACAGAACACTATTTTACTTTATGCACAGAGAGCAGCTTATCTCCATGCACTGCTAAGTGCTAAATTGTGCATGGGTTATGGCTGCTCGGTCTCTACTGACCCCATGTGTTTACCCCTAACCCGGTCTAAAGCTAGACAGGCACGCTAAAGAGCACCTTATCTCTATACTAACCATATAGCCAGACACACAACACACTCGTGAGTCCTAAACAGCCTGTTTGTGTGTGCCTTATGGGACGCAGCTTGCTCGTTCCCCTTAGCCTTGCGGGCGCAGACAGATTAACTTGTGTAGTGTATTGCACTACAAACTAGGGGATATGGTGTAATTTGAAATGTAACCAAGCATATTTCCCCAGACACACTGATCCAGGGTCTGATCTCTTAGGGGGGTTCTGTTTCCCTGAGAGGCCCAGTCTGGCCTTCTGTGGCTGCATACAATCTGGTCTCTTAACACAAGAGTCTCCAAGAGTCTCCTTGGAAGCCTCACACCAGAATTGCCAAGACCGTCGCAAGGCTCCAGGAGTGCCTGAGACTAGCGCTTTGTCATCCATTTCCTTCATTATAACTTTGCAAAATTCTAAACCTGTTGTTGTTCACGTTTCAGTTTCACAGACAGAGTTTATTATATGCAGTTTAAGGAAGTCAATTTTCCCCTGGTGTGCATTTGTGCCAGCAGAGTTATGGAGAGTAAGACTTCCATCTGCCTCTCCCATGTCTCCACTTAGCCTGGCTGCCTCACGCAGAAGCTGCTGAGGGATGGAGGGATGGGTGGGGATGGCAGGGAGAGGATATTGGGCCTCTCTCCTCTCCCAGCACGTCTTAGATTGAAGAGAAAGAGAATGGAGGGAGACAGGAGAAAAGCGAAAAAAGAATGGAGCAAAACCTCAATAAGCTATCTGCCCTGGAGTGTGCTGTGTTTTACAACCGGCGGACGCGTGGCATCTCTGATTTAAGATGGAAAGCTCCGCTCCATTGCTGATTCTGCCTGTATCCCGCGGAAACGATAAGATACAGTCTGAAGTAATTTGTATTTTGGATCATTTACAGGTTTATGATGTCAAACTTCCCAGTCTTCCATTCTGACGTGCCTGGTGGTTGAGCTGTGTGTACTTCAGTTTCCATATCTGAATTTCAACATGCTGTTATTGCAGGAACTTGCAACATATTGATTAAAAAGCGTCCTTATATTTGGAATTCGACTTTAGAATGTCTTATTTTAGTTGTCCAGATCAACTTTTGTTCATTTCTTTTACATTCATCTACACAAGCAGCATTGCCTGTTGCCACAGGATTTATTTTCCGGCTGCAGTAAAGTGATTCAAATTAAGTTTCAAATGCATTTATTTGTCAAATCCATCGAATAACACAGCATAATCCTGTACAATGACATTCTGGTGACATGGTGCCCGACAACAAAGTTAGGCCTCTTGGTCTCGCTGTCTTTGTCTTTAACAATCTCTGTATGTATGTTTTATCAGAAAGCGTGATCAACTCATCCATTCTCATCCATCATACGCTATATACTTCCATTCCTCATCTTTGATTGGGCCACTCTGTAGCCCATCTCTGATTAGGCTTCTCTAACAATTAATTAACGATTAACAGATTAACGTTTTGGGGCATGTCTGTGGTTTCAATCCAAGACTGATTTAAATCATGAGCTCTATTTTACAGCAGAGCATTCAAGGAAAACAACCTTAACATATAGTGCCTTCCATTAAATATTGGGAAAGTAAAGTAGGAAATGCTTTGCTGTACACTCAAGGCATATGAAAATATGATTAAAAGATGCACATGGAGGTTAGAGTAGGGTTATTCTAAGTACTTCTACAGAGTTACAGAAAGTGCTAAAATACATAGTGCTCTCTTTCTCTCACACTGGGACATTGTCCCACTCTCTGTCTCTCAAACACACACACACACACCAACCCAAAAAAGTGAAGTATAGAAATGACAAGGGAATACAGTCTAGCATTTCACAGTCAGGGCTTCATAGAGGAAAATATGAAGATTGAAAGAGGAGCAAATGTATTTTCTCCTAGTGGTCTTTAACAATACAACATTGATTTTCACACTTTCTGAACATCACTGTATTGGGGTAAAAATGTATTTGACAGACCAGGAACACAACAAGTGAGGGAACATGCTATGATGGATAATCTTTTTGTCCTCCCAACACTTGCTATACACGCCCATTTCAGCATGTTTCACAGCTGGCAAGTGAAGAACTACAGGCCTTGGCCCAATTTGAGCCAAATTCCCCACAGTGCAAAACTATGGGCTCTGGTCAAAGTAGTGCCTTAAATGCTCTGAACCTTCCAAAGAAGTCTGCACATGCAATCTGTGCACATATTCAGGAGGGAGAGAGGCAGGATATTTGTGCGAATTGATTATATAGCTTGAATAGCAGAATCTAAATTCAGCTAAGACCCAACTTCAATCTTGGTTCTTAATAATATAGCTGGTGTGCCAGGTTTTTTAAATCTATTCATCAATGTACAGTGAACCGAAATATAAATATAACATCTGGAGAGTTGGTTCCATGAGCTGAAGTAAAAGACCCAGACTTTCTCCATACACAAAAAAAACGAATTTCTCTCAGATGTTGTGCACACATTAATTCACACCCTTGCTAAGTGAGAATTTCTCTATGAATAAGAATGGTAAAAAAAAAAGAAATATTTGCATTTCACCTTTTGTATTGCTGTCCAGTGTTTTCAGAGTTTATAATGTAACTACCATGCCTAGGCAATATGTTCACCTGAATGTATAACTTGAGAGAGAGAGCATGTGCGAGAGAATGATGGACACGAGGCCAGAGAGATCAGGAGGACCAGAAGGAACAGCACATAAGGTGCACTGTAGCACAGCCCAACATATTTATGGACCTAGGTGACCCCAGCCTCTACTGTATGTTCTAAACTGATTTGAGCCAGCTGTTGAACAGACCCAATTTGTCTCTTACTCCGCTACCTTTTCACCACA
Organism: Esox niger; assembly: GCA_016801105.1. Taxonomy (NCBI): domain Eukaryota; kingdom Metazoa; phylum Chordata; class Actinopteri; order Esociformes; family Esocidae; genus Esox; species Esox niger. The sequence goes on along the minus strand of JACXGJ010005698.1, from coordinate 12,027 downwards.
CTCCAACACCGTCCTATTTGAAGTTTCTCGCAAGACAGGTGAGAAACTCCGTATGATGACAATCTCGATATTGGACTTTGGTGTATTTGTGATGATGCTTATTGATCTACATTACGACTGCTATCATGGTATGTTTGGATAGTGAATAGTTCCCTATTATAGGTGGTCCCTGTTGAAGGTAGATGTTTTCCCTATTTTAAAGGTAGAATCTTTCACAGGTACAACCGGATATGCATAAATCTTTTGTATGATATTGTCGCATGGATCATGATATGGTTAAGGGGGGTTTTGATTGTTCGATGGACTTGGGGGATTTTTCATCATGATGTCATGTTTTTTGACAGAGTTTCAGCTGAACACCGTTAACACTGATAGTAGCCTGTTGATGTCAAAATATTTTCAACCCTTATAATCTGAGATGGGAATGGATTGGTGACTGTCATACATTGAGTTATGTGTCGGAGTGTGGTGTGTCAATTGTCTTGTTTGCATTCATTTTCATTTGAGGAACAATAAGACCTCATTGGTCAGAAAATCCTTTTGTGGTTTTGTCTAAGTTTGTAACATAAGTATATGGGCCTTTTCTTTTCATTAGGAATTGAATTGTACTTGTAATGTTTTATCAAATATGTAATGTTTTTCTTTAAATGTTTGATAGGGGGGAATGTAGGATCTGAGCATTAACAACTACAATATGAATGTATGGTTCATTAGAAGTGAATGTGCCTAGATATTGAGAATAACAGAAAGTTAAGATTCTGCCTGTCGTTTACACTCTGGTAACCACAGGAATGTTTACGTTGACCATTTGGTGTGGGGGTTAGTGTCTTGGCTTTGCTAGGTAAACACACCCCTCAAGGTATTTAACAGCTTGTACCCAACATTACAGTTGAGAGAGTAGAGAGAGACAAACGGAGTAGGAAAGAGTTTGAGCCTGTAACATCATGTGCTAATAGACTATCAATATGCTGCAATAAACATTGAATACTCTCTCCCTTGACAACCGAGTACGCAAGTTATTATTACTACCACTATACGACATGGCTGATTTCTAACAGTCCCAAACCACTTTATGCCTGTTGCTCTGTAGCCCAATAAAGTCAAAAGAACTGAGGTCTAATTCTATCAAACATGCATGTTATATAAAACACCAAAAACTTTGCATTTGCCAGAAATGGTTGGTATTTATCAAATTTGACCTTGACAGGAAAGTGAGTGTACAATTAATCATGATGTCATTTGACGAGTAACTCTATTAAAGTCACTACATCTTAAAGACAAACTGAAAAATACTGCCTAATATTGGTCTTATTGTTTGATTGGAAATCTAACCCTCCCTGCCACTACACTCACAACCTCATGGCTAATTCATTAAAACGAAAAAATGGTGATTACTTTGGTATTAGGGTGGCTATAGAAGGTAGTCTAGTTTTAATATCCCTAAACTTCTTACGTTGCCATGTGGCTCGGGAAGAGGATTGTGGGTTTATATATTAAGATTTGTTTTTCACACAGTGTATGCATGTTTGAAGATATACCATGTTTCTATATTAGTTTTATCTTAGTAAAAAAAATGCTACAAAGTTGGTTTTGCAACAAGGTGTCTATGGATGAAAATGGTAATCAAAATATTCAGGCATTTGCTTTTGTGTGGTTGTGACCTTTTTTTTAATGTATTATTACTGATTGACAGTAGGTTAGCTATACTATTGCTATGCATTTACCATAGGAGTACAAATTAACATCCTATTAAATCTTGAAGTATGTTCCCCCCAGGAGGCAAACAGGGACAGAATCATCTATCAACAAACCAAATACTAAAGAGGAATTACTGAAAACTATTGAAAATGTGTCTGGGTTTCTCAGTCCCTCTAACTCAATGATAAACACTCTGTCAGCTCTCTCCCTTGGAGTGAGAGTGGTATAGCTACAAATCCATATAGCTACAGTACAACTCACAAACGCTCGCAAAAATGCAGCATGTAGAGTGTGGGTCGCATGTTGCATTAGCTCATATAGAAGCTCACACCTTTTTATGGCCACAGAAAGAAAAAAAATCTCCAAAAAATATCACAGTAAATTGACCAGCCTTTCCTTATACAAATTGTACACTTAAATAAGTAAAATCTTTGAAATGTTTGCAGTACCTATTGCATTTTTATTATGGTTTGAATGATCAAATCTAGTCCCCTAAATGACTGTGTTGAATAATCGTTGGTGCCAGACAATAGTTTTAAGTCCCCCTTTTTGGGTGTCTACAATTTACCTACAATTGTGTGACAAAAAAATACAGTTAGTAGTATTACTGGGGAAGAGGAAAATATTTGAAAAGGGAAATTAAATTGTGAACATGCTACCTAAAGGTAACTCCAATGCCATACCAGCATTTCTCAAACCCAGATACTGGTTTACGTAATATAAAATATCTAGCATCCAATTCATAAATTGCATCCTTCATTGAACTAGAGTTATGCAAGTAAAAGCTGTGGTCCCCTATTTAGCAGTTGGTAAATACAGAGTGCTTTCAATTTAAACGGCTACAGTCTGAAATAGATTGACAGGTTTGAGCAATTAACAATTACCCTTAAATGAAAGATATGTCTCTTGCAGAAATGCTTGTCTTCTCATTAATTCCATGACACTAACAAGCTGTTCAAAGCTGTTTATTTTCTATAAATCAGTTATTGCATTACCTTATGTAATATATTTCACTTGTACATGTGCATTTGTAATATATTCTCTGGTACATGTTGTTAGAAATTGTCCGTTTTGTAAAGTGGTTGAAATAATGAGTGTGTACCCGGTCGTCAGGGGAGAGGGTAATTACATTTTTTATTGCAGCATTTGATAGTTCATAACTTGGAATACACATCACAGTACTGTAAGCACATTGGCTACTTACAGTTGCGCTTTGACTGAATGTGACTTCCTGTATACCGATAAACAAATGGTCTGTTCTTAACTAAACATAACATACACTTCAACAATGTGCATGTACTGTATGTAAAAGAAGAAACGTGAAGTACAGGATGAAACTATTATATCTTATTAATCGACAGCTAATTTCTACCATGTCATCTGTGTTGACAGTGCTCTTACATTGTACTTGCTTTTAAATTGGCACCCAAATCTTGTCCCTGTTCTCTAAAAGTAACTGACACCATGTCCTGAGTCCCATTATAAATAGCAAAATATGAATTTGAAAGCAAATTAATCTATACTCTGCCAAGTCCATTGTCATTTGTGATTCCAATAGCGAGGATCTGCTCCCGTTTCCCTTCTAAAACACCACTGATCTCTGGAGAGAAGTGGGGAGTTTTACCTACAATGGAACTTTACCTCATTTTATCAACTGAGGACACTATAACCTTCCTAGAAAAAACTTTTTCAAATGCCTCAGGGTAGGACACTGATAAATAACATATTTTTGCATTTGAATATGCTAGACCGCCCATGTTTGACAGCTGCATCAATACGTGCCTTTCCTCAGAATAATGTATATCTGGTCTGAATGACACATTTTAGGTTGTCAACATACCCGCCAGAAACCAAAAGAAACAGTAGGAAGAACTGACCACTGAAATACCTGCATCAAACTCGGAGACCAGCATGTAATACTTTAACTATTGAATATTGGGGAGGGCGAACAGGTCTGTGGATTGTTTTGTTTCCGAACCTTGTAATTGTCCCCAACAGATTTTTCACAGTGTTTAGGCTGTGTTGTTTTGTGGTTGTTTCTGCTTTTTATATACTCATTTATATACATACCAGTATTTTGATTCGAAAGAGAGCTCAAGGTGTTATGTATAACAATTGTCTTGTGACTTGGAAGGTACGTCTCTCCCGAACTATGTCAGGCTTTAATCAATCTTATCATGCAATTCATAAATTGCTAATATTCTTGCCCATCAGATTATCAATTGAATCTTGTCTCTGGGCTAACCTGAAAATTAAATAGCTGAAATTAATTTAAGTGGTGAATACGAGCACATGTGTTCCTTTGAGTCTTACCTTTCAGTTATGGACATAATTGATGATACTGTTCCTTGTAGAACCAAATCTGTAGGCAACAAAGGCAGTATCCCACAAGTGCTTTAGAAGACTGGTGCAGAACAAAACAGCCTGCCCACCTGCTTCAATATATGTGCGTGGTTGTTATCACGCTGGTGCCATTTCTATGGTATACAAAAAAGTTTTAATAAAAAATGAGACACATTTGTTTGGGTGGGTCTGGCTCCTGAGTGGGTGGGCCCATGCTTATTTAGCCCCTCGCGGCTATATGCCACTTTCTCAACATAGCTCATCTGCTTTACATTTCACATACTGCTTTACATATCTTTTAAGCTTTCATCATTCAATTTCAGTATTTAGATTGTGTCATCCCTTAGAGACGCATTCCAGGATTTTAAGCACAGTAAATGGTGAGAATATGCATTCATGACATACAAACGGCAAAGAGAAAGAAAAATAGATATATTTCAGTCGTAACGTATCACACAAAATGTGCGCCACATTCAAAAATATTTGCTGAAATTCCACCAAAACTTGAACTCTCATTTTATTTATTCCGATTGTGTATTGTCTTATCTACTCCAATATAACAAGCTAGAAGCTGTTTCCTACACCCAGATATTACATCTGCCAAACTGTGTTTGCAACCAATAAACTTGAGCTAACTTGGATCTCCGAGTGCTCCAGAATTTAGTGTGAGTTGCACACATGTTGATAAATGAGGCCCCTGGCTATTTAGTATTCTCCCCTGCTGTTATGATATGTGGAGCAGCAGTTGGTTTTAAGACCACTCTCTTAGTTTGTTGAAATGTCAGGTTGCGCCTGAAGACTGCTGTAACTCCTGTTGTGTTCCTTCCTTTCTTAACTCTGAGCCTTGCCGTTCGTCCGCGTTGCCTCCAGACGAGCCTCTCCCCCCCAATGCCCCACAGGCATCTCTGTCTTTAAAGCTCCGCTCTGCCTACGTGTGCCGTACATGTGAATGAGATATCTCCACCTCCAGGCCAACTGTCGCGGCTGTACATGCTGTGCGTGTGAGAGCGGATTTCGCTTTGTTCAAAGGGCTTTGTTCAAAGCAGGCACGGCCGTAACTGTAATATTGTGTGTTTGTTTTCTTGTAAGAATTCGTTAACGTGCTGTAGGTGATCCAGCGGCGTTGACTGGCGGCTACCTGAAGTGAAGTGACATGAAAACGCTCTCGATGTTTTTCATTTTATTTTACAGTTAATCCGATCAGTGTAGTTCATGTGGAGACAGATATGAGCCTTGAATGGTGATGCAAAGTGGAATGTCGATTGTGACTACAAGCTATGGATGGATGGATGACGGCGATGCTCAAGCGACTGCTTGGTTGTTGATACAGGGTTATAAAAGCTCATGGCACTTCTTTTTCTCCGTGCTCCGTCCCAAATGATATCCTACTGACCAGTGAGGGGACTATTTTGAACAAGACCCTGTGCAGAGTAGGGTGCTGCTTGGGACATAACATTTTAATGTAAGCGCCAATTTTGCTATCCATACCTCCTGCACTCTCAACCAAGAGTGTGAGAAAGAGTGAGATAACCAAGAGTGTGAGAAAGAGTGAGATATGTGTGTGTGCATGCATGCATGCGTGAGAAAGTTTGTGTATAAATGCCAAAGGGTTAGATAGGGAGTGTGAGAGGGAAGGGGTGTGTGTGTGTGTATACCTCCCCTCTTGTATCTTGATGTCATATTTTTGGATTCCATTCCTTTTTTAACGTCGTTCTGTTTGTGTGTTGTTATAGTTTTGTTACGTCTTAGTTCCCCATTCTTCCTGTGTCCAGCCTCCTACATGCAAATGTACAGACCAAGTGTGAGGGATGGAGTGTGTAAAAGAGTTACAGTATAAGCGAGAAAGCAGAGAAGAGGGGGAAGAAGAGGGGACACATCTTGACAGGTTTAGAGGGGCTAGACATGCTTTAGAGAGAGAATCACTCAGGCCATTTTAGAGATTAAATCAGAAACTGCTGCCGCCCCATCCATCCGTGTGTCTGTGTGTGTGTGTGTGTGTGTGTGTGTGTGTGTGTGTGTGTGTGTAATGTATATAAGGCCATCATGGAGAGGGAAGACGAGATTAAACACAAGATGTCTTAAAAGCCTCAAGCTTTTATAGTGTCTCTCAAACCTTGTCACTCTTATGAATCATTACTACTTTTCCCCCCCATTTTCTTTTTTTTGTCACATGGTCAATTATTTAAGGCACGTCTACCCATTACTACCCATTCGTTTCAGCTGAACTATGCTCTTGATAAATGTGAATAATTAAAATGTCTCTTAAAAAATGTGTGGTCTATCACTTCAAGTGCAATGCTTCCCCGCGCACATCATGAGATATGCCGGAGGGTGAAGCCAAGAGTAGAATAAAATAACAAGTTGATTAGAATTATGGGTATTGTCTTCAGAGCTTTGGACGGTGAATTATCACTTATTTAATATGCTCACTCTTCTGTTTCAATACTTTTTTCGTATTGAAGCCGACAGTATCAGGCATTCAGAATCAGGCGTTCACATGAAATTAAAATGGGCGTCAATCCAAAGTAATCTGTCTCTTCTTCCCTCCCAAATGGCACTCTAGTCATATTTATTGCACCTACTTTTGACTAGGCTCTTACGTACCCTTTACTTTTTGAAACCAGTGCACTTTAAAGGGAATGGCTTGCCACATGGGATACAGCTGTGGAGTATCAGAGATTGGTACAACCTTGCAGGTGATCTCAACACAAACTCGACTTCCTGAAACTTTTCATTCTGCTGAAAGTCATTATAACACACATTGTGGTATATCAGCAGCCTACATAGCCTTGTTTGAAAGACAGGACAATATGTTCTATAAAAATTGATGTCCTACCACATATCTTCCTGTAGAGTTTGTACCACAGTATGTCACAGTCAGTTAATCTTTTTTTCTCTACCTTTTGTAGTCCTTTAACCTTAGAATCCTCAGGCACCAATGCCCTCTGTGTTCTTCAGTCCTGCTTTTACAGCTGACCTGTCATTGAAAGACATACTGTTCTGTTCACTCAAATGGCAAAAGCTGTTCATCTTATGTTCAAATTGGTATCCTATCATACAAGATGAATGTTCCTTATGTCACTGTAATTAGGTCATATATCTGACTGTCAATAGTATTTCATCTAATCCCTGAATTTTGATCACTCTCCCAGGTTTTCCACAAATCCACAGGTATGGGACTTCTGTAAGACTTGTTGCTAACCTATTTGTAGCAGGTTTGGGATTTATTCCACTAAATTGAATACATTGAATTAAAGGCATGATGTTTTTATTGTTTGACACATGACAAGAATGTGTGGTGGTAACTGACAGACATGTTCATTCTACCTGGGACTGAACCGGTTCCTAGAGTTGAAGAATTTGAAAATGGCAAGTACAATTGTGATATAGCTTTGAGTAGCCAGCTAACAAATCGTAGCTACATTTATGGACATCTGGATACTGAAAATTTGCTGTTAAGTCTTGAAGTCTTCAAAGTTAGGTTACTATTGTACATTTTCCAGTAACTTAACACATGTTCACTATGATACATTTGTGTCTTCTGGTAGATTTTGGAAGTATCAATATCCTCTGTATTTGTCTGTTCATAACATACAGTGGGGAGAAGTATTTGATACACTGCTGATTTTGCAGGTTTTCCTACTTACATAACATGTAGAGGTCTATAATTTTTATCATGGGTACACCTCAACTGTGAGAGACGGAATCTAAAACAAAAATCCAGAAAATTACATTGTATAATCTTTAACTAATTAATTTGCATTTTATTGCATGACAAGTAAAATCTGTATGATAGCTAACTTCAGCAATTAATACATTAGGTAGACAGACTAGGTTGGAATCATCATTTTCTAACACAACAGCTTGTTCCTCAAATTAGTGTTTTTGTGCCCGTTGCGTCAACATCTGTTACCTTGAGCAGTGTTCAATGACGCCTTTTAGAATTATAGGATGTATTTTTTTCCAATTGAAGTAAGCTATGTGACAGTCCAAAAGTGGGTTGATGTCAGGTCTGTGGATTCTAATTTCCATGACAGTGTGTTGGATGGCCTAAAGAGAAATTCTCAGATGAATTGTGCACCAGGCTTGGGTCTGTGTGACCCTTGAGGGGTGTGTTCATTGATAACGTTTCAGTTGAAGCTCACTGAAACATGGCGCAACTGGGACGCCAAATGGGACGCCTTAGATGGGTTCCCAAGAGTTTCAAACACATGTTGTTGCACTCATAAAGTGGGTCCAATTCAAGCCTTTTGAAAGTTATTTTTTCAATATTGAGTTTCTCACCCAGTCTGCATGGAAGTTTTCAACTACAATACTGTATTTCACTAGTAATTACTGTGCTTTCTGGTCTGAAGAAAGACTGTGGCAGGAATAGCCTTCTTATAAGAATCTTTTAAATGTCTTCTTTTCCTAATCATTCTTCGCTCAGATGTATCAACAGTTTCTTCTGTAGCTGGAAGTACCTGCCTTGTTAATAGCATAATCTTTTATGCTCAAATAATTGTAGGGCACACAAAAGCATGCACCTTGTCATCACCAGCATCATTTGCACTTTCTTAGAAAGAGCCTTGTTGTAAACAAATGAGCTAGGCACTTCACACATGAACATACTGCATTATTTTCCCTCAGTTGATACCCATAATCTGCAATGTCTTGGAATATGCCAATATACATTCAAATGCTATAGAAGTTATTATGCAAAATAGAAAGACAAATCTATCCATTGTGTTACTCTCATATTCCAAATAGCCCCCTTGGCTATGACAAAATGTCGCAATGAACATGGCGCGCCCAAATGGATCTGTCAGCCATCTATTTATTGCGTTTGAAGGGTAGACAATCCACTTATCACATAAATCACACTGGATTGATTGCTTTCATTTAACTCCTACAAGTGTCTCCCACTCGTTGTAGTGCCTGTCATTTTTTTCTGTTAACGCTATGACCTCTGGTCATTTAATTCTGAACCGTCAAACACATTCAGAATACAATGTCTTTCTGTGGCATCTGTGAGAATTTCAAAGCTTTGTCAGAGATTTAACAGCATATGTGGACTCTTACTGTACATCACAAGAAAGAGAAGGACATTTTTGGTTTTGCGTGTACATATTTGTGCAATTGAGAAGAAGAAACACATTTTATACATTACACTTCTTTACAGATAAATGTGATGAAATATAAAGCAACTCTCAAACATTGTATGTAGACCAAATTTTGAATTGACCATGTTGATTGTAAATTGGGTTGGTAACCTTCACATTGCTGAATTATTCAGAGAAATGTGACAACGAAGCACAATATATAGCACAGCTGTGACAATGTAGGATAGAGGGAGCAAGCATTTTATATAAACGTAAACATTTTAAGAATATATCAATTGTATACAGTATGCAAATGAAGCACATCATTGACTTTGTTTGATCACAAAGAATATGTTATACTTTTATACTCTACCTGATATACTAAGAACATGCAGTTATTGGCACAATTTCTAAAGATGAGGAAAAATTGCCATGAAAATGCATTTGTTGTTAATCAGATTGAATTTACACAAACTATGAGAGGAACCTAAGCCTTGAGGGTGAAATTGTTAAAAGAAAGAAGTAGTTGATAAACAAATATTGCATTTTTATAATTGTAATAAGTGAGCATTAACTATGTATTAGTGGACTGTTCAAAATGTACTTAAATGTGGTCCTGCAATAGAATAATTTTGTGTGATAAGCCTAGAAAACAATGTATAGATCTACTTCATTGCTCTAAGAAAAACTGTCAATGAAGGGTGTGGACCAGCAAAATAACGACTGTACTACACAGGAAACTAGAAGACATTCTGACAACCTGCCTAATATGCCGTTGGTTCTCCATGCGCTACCAAAGTAGCACCGATCCTTAAATAAAAGACAATGCCAGAACTTCACTTTTTCTGCCAAGCGTATGCGCATTTTTTGCACAACTTTATTTGTTTTATCTAAGTGGTCATAATCTGTTGGCTCATCAGTGTATATTATCATTGCATACTACTTAAATTAGTGAGAAAGCATACCCAGATATTTTCTGTTAATGCAGTTTCAACTGGGTCCTGATTTGAGTTGTATTTGCTTTAAGGAATTGTAACACACATACATTTGTACATACATTTCATTACCCAATATGCATTGCCCTTTCACGTGAGCTCTAAAGTTACCACCAATCACATTTTCTGTTAATGACAGATGCATAGTTATTGAACTTATTCATTTAAATCATTTCTATTCCTAGATATTTTTTATAAATATTTGACTCTTAACACTTTACATATCATAATGTCTGATTTTGAAGTCTTGTTTTTCATTTTACAGAGGTCAGAAAGTCATGGTAGTAAAACTTGAATAGCTTTTTTTAATTCTGGATTTCTAGAACCTGGAACTTTGCCAATGCCTTATAGGAAGTGTGGGATCTGAGCATTAACAACCCTCTCCCTGTAGGTTGCACTCTGGTAACCACAGGAATGGTTACATTGACCAGTTGGCATTGGGGTTACTGTCTTGGCTTTGCTAGGTAAACACGCCCCTCAATGTATTTAACAGCTTGTAACCAACATTACAGTGAGAAGAGACTGAGTGAGATGGGCCAGGTACGTAACCTCAAAAACAGACTATCAATATACTGCAATAAGCAATGATCTACTCTCTCCCTTGACAACCGGGTACGCAAATAATTATTTACCACTATATGAGATTTCTAACAGAAGCAATGATGTCCTCCAAAGTTGTGGGTGATTCCTACTGGAATCCAGATTATGTTGTGACAGCAAGATGTGTTTCTGATTTAACTGTAACAATTATTTCAGTAGCGGGTGCAAAATATTTGTTTACTATAAATTGGCTCGGCTTGCTCTACAAAACTGTACGGGTTTTCAAGTTTGTGTAGCTAAGATAAAATCATCAGTCAGTGTACATGCCTAAAAAGAATATTAAAACACTTCCAAAATCATCCTCAAGCAGTACATTCTGGGAACATTTCAAGTTTAAAATAATCAATTCAGTAAAAGTCAGTATCACATACACATTTTAATTCACTAACTAATTCACACATTCACTAACTTCGAGTTACACATAATAGAAATATTTGAGTAAGAAACTCATTAGGGTTTACCGTGCAGCATGACATACCCAGTCTGTTCTCTTAGGTCTTTGGTTTTCTCTCATTTTGTTATAAATTATGTAGTATGTCACTGAACAAGCCCACAGCCGGCAGCGACTCACTGGATGAAGCTAATTGGTAAAAGATGACACAGAGGAAAGATCATAACGGCAAACTCCTTGCATCCCTAACCCTCCAATTAAGTTGCCTCTTCACTGGCAGTATTAGAATGGACACCTAACGAGCACGAAATGTAGCGTGGTCCAAACAAAAGTTGAACTTCTCTATCCTTTTTGTTCGGTGAAAAATGGATGGACAATTCCTGGGTAAGGACAGGGATGACGTGTTAATGGAAGCAAATAATACATTTTTTCAGGTATCCAGAAAAGGGATTTTAGAAACATACATTTTCCACCTGAGGTTTTGTTCATAAGAAGTTCTGCAACATTGTATAATTCAAGTAAATAAGATGAAATCCCTCAGCTCAGCAACCCACAGCACTCAAATATGAGAAGATAGTGTCTACTGGTGAGTTTATAATTGTTGAGATCTCCAGAAATCAGTTTGGGCTGACCATGCTACTGTACATGCCCTGTCTGGCCTAGTCTGCAGCCAACACTGCAGACTGTACGCTCCGCGGAGTCTTCTCACTACACACTGCCCGTTTCTTCAATCATTGCACACCGGTAAATGAGGTCTGGAAGAACCTGCATACTTATCAGTACATTCCGCGACTTAGCTGAGTTGCTAACTATTGATCTGATCGTGTACAATCTGTTAAATCTCAGGGTCTACGGTCCACAACTCCGGTTTTGCCTATGAGTTTTCCTCAAGGTTTCATTCTTGGCCGGAACCTATTCT
>JACXGJ010005697.1:0-37828 GCA_016801105.1 Esox niger | reverse complement strand
GGAGGGGCAGGTTGGTAAGACTGACATGTTGTGTGTTGGGGAGGAGGAGGGGCAGGTTGGTAAGACTGACATGTTGTGTGTTGGGGAGGAGGAGGGGCAGGTTGGTAAGACTGACATGTTGTGTGTTGGGGAGGGGAGGGGCTGCAGTCAAAGAGCAGCAACCAGGAAGACTCACGCTGGCTAGACTCAATTGTAACATTCAACTTTCAATTTTCCGTCTCATCTAATTAAACTGACTGCATCAAACATGGTAGAGATGCTAGATACAGTGAGATGAAAGAAATGTTCCACCGTCACAAAAAGCAAATTACTCTCAAATGTTACCTCAGATAAAGATTAATTTTTTAGGGGTGGGGTAGAAGATCAAGCTGATAAAGAACATGACATTTAGTTAATAGGCATTTGAATCATCTTTACCAAGGGTAAAAATAATCAGTAAGGGCACTATAGCAGCCAGTAAGCAACAACAGCTCAGCTAGGCTAGTTGAGGTAACATGCATTTCTTCCCTACTTCCATTTAGACTACCAAGCTGCAGCCAATGTTCTGGTTCGTGTGATGTCTCATTTAAAATGTTAATATCCATCTGGGCTTTATTAAATACATCCTAACTAATGTGCAGCACAGAGGCTCTAGAAAATTGCCCTATGACTTTTGTTACACCAATGACTTGTGATTGGCTGAAAAAAACCTGCAAAAGCCAATCGTAAATAACAAACGGCACAACATAAATGACACAATATGATCTGTTCATGCAGAAGTAATAGGTTACCTGAAGCCAGCCTGAACTGTCAATGCAATCATTATTATTAATTATTAACCATTCACAGCTGCTTAAAAATGTAAATCTCACCTTGATCTCATCAAGCATTTTGAGACAGGAAGCATATTTTGATTCGTAGAACTTAAAGATGATGTCACGGACCTGAGGCTCCAACTCTAAGAATAATTTAAAGGAGCTGAGAGAAAATACAGCAATTAAACACAGCAGACGGTAAGATAGCTCTGTTAGTATATTTTAACACACATAAACAACTGAGAGAAAGTTGGCTTGAGAAACTCAACAGAACACAGAGGTACTAATTAACTCTTGAGCACAGGTGTATAGATAGAACACACGTTCTGTCTATTCCTCCTGCTAGGAGTTGCCCATGTAACTGTCACAGGCTTGAGGGATAGGACCACTGACCATATGTTGGAACAACCCATACAAGGGTCATTTAGGCCTTTCTTATTGGAGGGTATTTGGATGGGTTTGACCCTAGGCCGCCTCCCTTGTATTATAAGTATTGTGGAACTTCCTGTATTCTTTGGAGAAGCACAAAGGAACATCCATGTCTTATGCTGAATAAAGATCGCTCTCCCCTGACTTTGGTTGCATAACTTTGTTCTTGAACATCATCAGAACAGGAAGCTAACACAACATATATAGCAGACCCATAGCTTCTGGTGCAGGCGTAGAATCACACACCTGCTTGAGATGACATTCTTCTGTAGCTCCTGCCGGTCAAAGGTAGCGAGGGCACACATCCCTCCATACACGGCTACATTACTGGGGGAAAGAAGCTGAAGACAAAGGAAACCAATCAAGACCAATTTATTTGTACTTTGATTAAATCAAAGCCAAATCCACAGAAAGCTTCTTATCCGTTTGTACACTAGAAGGCAAACCACATGGCCGACACGTCGGTCCCAACACACATTCACGGCCGGGTTCACCACCGCTGAGGTTTCTGGCTCTGTTCACGGCAAAAACCATTTGCTGTGTCCCGATAACAATGCGTTCCCCTTGGATATTAGGGAATTGCTGGGATACCTTGTTTATTTTCTATTAAAAATAAACACTCCCAGAGCAGAACAGTTCGGGTCATGAAGCAGAGCGAGACTGAATTCCTGCCAGTGAAGAGCGGGGACGAGCGTCGCGGATCCCCAAATGTAATAGGACTTAGTCAATGACATGCTTCACACGCTGATGACCACTGACCATTCAATAGCTTATTACCGGTGTCAGTGTTTTAAAAAACCTCCACAGCTTGAAACCCTGCCAAGAGCGGAAACGCGGCGCATGTTTAAATACTAAACGTTATCATACGTGTTTATGAATAGGTGAAATACAACCTTTTATCAATGGCTATGCCCATTTTAAATACCAACAATGTATGAAACTATTGCCGATGTAAAGAACAATTGCCCCTTTAAAGGAAGACCAACCTCAGCGAAGTCACAGTGGTCAAAGGAGGCCAGCAGGAAGCATTTAGCGGCTTGTTTGTACTTTCTAGAGGCCAGTTCAGCCAGGCCTGGGGGACAGAGAGACAAACGACCGTATTTGGAGAAGAAGGTTGGGTGTTTAAAACAGAGTTATAACTAATTGTCTACAGAAGTGCCTGCACCTTGTTGAAGACTGGCATCAGTAGGCGCATTTAACACCCTCTGGAGAAGCACAGACAAACAAGCAGTACATTGTTTCATAGAAATGGGTATGTCAGTTACCTGCAGCACATTTTAATTTGGTGAGAACCGACTGACTCTGACAATCTCGCTCCCCTCGTTGCTGAAACAAAAAAGGCAAATACATTTCCAAGGCAGATAAAAACTTTGTTAAGAATCAATAGTATATAGTGGATGTATGCTTTACTCTCATAAAGTAACCCATGACTAACCTCTGCAATCTCTGGGGTAGATTCAGCTTTACTGACATAACTAAGGACATGGGACCAGTTTTGGAGGTACACGCTAACCTGAGGAATAAAAACATAACTGTCAATAAGAAACTGTACAAAGAAAGGCTGCCCCCTAGTGCTAGTTACTAGACTTCACCTGAATACAGACAAACAAGTCAGTAAGCATGACAAAATGATGCAATAAATAAGACACAAGGGGGTTTGGTAAATGGCCAATATGCCCCAGCTAGTAGTGCCAGGACGCAGTGCTTAGCTTTCGTATATTGGTTATACATAACAAATCCCAAAGATTCAGTTATTGCAATTATAAACTGGTTCCAACATGATTAGAGCAGTGAAAGTCACACCAGTGGTTTCAAGCCTCATAGACTACGAATATCAGCCAATCAGTATTCAGGATTCAAACCACCCAGTTTATAATAAGAAATAGATCCCTAGACTATTTGGGAGAACAATATATAGGGACGAAGAGCTGTGACCAGAACACGAGGACCACGCTCAACATGATGGAATACCTTAATGACATTGAGACACATGTTTATAACATGCTTGGCGCTGGTACAGTAGTCTCTGGCACGGGAGTAGCACTTGAGGGCGTTGCTGAGGTCACCGCAGTCCAAGTAGTGGTCGCCAAGATCGTCATGGCCTCTTCTGAGGGGGGAAATCAACATCGAGAGGATTCAGGTCATGTGTTTCTCCCCATTCTATGTGATTACACTGATCTCCAAATGAACTTTGAACAGTGCCATGCGCAAATAACTTACTACAAGTCTACTACTCTGCAATTACTCCTCGAAATTCTAGATTTGCAAACCATCGCAGCACCTTGAGCGGCTACACGTTCTCTACCATTCACCCATCAGATCTGCCACCAATGCTCCTTATAAGACAAATCACTGCACTCAGTACACCTCCAACTGGCCATCACTAAACACTCAATGCAAGATCTACTGGTTAATGCTTATTCACAAGTCTCGAAGGCCTCATTCTAACGTATTTGGTTGGTCTAAAGCACCCCTCCGCCTCCAAATACATCACCCGCTCTGCTAGTCACATCCAGTTAAAAATCCCTAAAGCAAACTCATCTTTGGGTCGCTCCTCATTTCTGTCTGCCTCATGTAACATTTGGAATCGAACTGCAAAAAACAAGCTACTTTTGTCACCACCGCAACTTTAAAAGACCCAAAACACGAACACAATTACATTGTGGTTTGGACATGTTGTTTTTGCATGTATGTATAAAATCTGTCCCCTGCTGTATGGCTTGATATTTTCCACTGTCAGGACCATGTTCAATCATGTACACTGTTATCATGTCCTGTGGTCTGCATATCTTCTGTTGTTCACTGGTGTCTCTATGCTCTCGGTTTTAATGTCTCTTTGATAATACTGTGCCACTGTCACATGTCTTCTGTCTGTTGTCGTTTGTCTCTTATTTAGTCCTGTCATTTCTGAGATTATCCACATCCAAACATAGCTTGGCCGACCCACCTGATGCTCTCTTTGATGGAGTTGCCTTTGTAGTTCTTCAGGTCAGTGTCCAGTTTCTCTAGTTTGAGCAGGGCCTTTTTCCTGGTTGACTCAGCCCATGCTGTGTCCAGGGGTGGAGGGTCTACTGGGCCGCCTTCCACCACGCCATCTGGAACGCTCTGGACGTCTCTGAACACACACAGAACTCAAATCATACACAAAGAAAACAATGAATGGCCCCTAACACAGCTGCAGGGTTTGGTGGGGGCAGCGCTGGTCTGTATTCGGCTAGGCCAGGTATGTGCTACGAGGACATCTACCTGGTGGCCTCTGTGAGCTTGCGGTGAATCTCTTCGTACACGTCTACGTTAAAGGTCCTGTGGACGAATGAGAGGGCCATCTTCAGGGCCTCGGCGCGGAGCTGGGGACAGTGTTCTGCTATGAACTGCAGCCTCTCAATACGCATCAGACCACTGTAGCTGGAGGCATACTGTTCCAGGTCCTACACACACACACGCACACGCACACGCACACGCACACGCACACGCACACGCACACGCCTTAGATTTCATGCACATTGGCATTCCTATTGTATATATGTATTTGATCTCTGTTTAACTTTTTGGCTATTCCATGGTAAACCAGAGTATCAACAAATAAGGTTTCTCATGTCCAACGTAAACCACATTCATAATCATCCCCAAGATCTCTGTTCTAGCCCCGTAAAACACAGATATGTGTGTTTTACCTCCATAAAATACCACTTTCCTGTCCAATAAAGCATAACATCTCTAAAATAAATGAACAAATAAAAATATTAGCGTAGGTTAAGGTATATAGAAAAGTCTATCCATTTCATGTTCCATTTAAGTATAATGCTTCTTTCTTGCATAATGCTGAATCTAGATTAGATTAGTTGAATCTAATCTAATTTTCCAACATGCCAACATTTATCTACATTTTTGGGTATAAACTGCCCCCAAGTGGTCCTACAAAAATAAAACATGAGATTCTTGTACAAACTGAAGGGCCATATCACTCAAATGACTTATGTCCAATTCAGTAAACATTCAGGCATATAATGTGTGTGGTAGTTGAGTATTGTGTAAATGACATAAAGGCGCCATGTTTCAAATGCTGGTAAGGCAAAAGTCTGGATAGATTCATACCAGAGTTGGGTTTTCCACCACATAGTTGACATCTGGTGCATTCTGTTGGTCCTCCTGTGGGTCAGCATCTATCTGCATGGGCTCCACAACTCCCTAACACAAAGACAACAGACATCACCAACCCAGGAGTCAAAACATCACTAAACACGACTGTTTACGACTGTTAGGAAGAAATGACATATCTTACCAAAGGAAACCGCCACCGTTTGGTGTTCTAAAGGAGGCTAGAAATAATACTGACTTGTTTAAAATGTTTTGTTGTGTTTACTTTCATTTAAGTCTGATATCTTTGATCAGCTAAACAGCTACTTAATCAATTGCCTCGGATCGACTAAGACATACTAGTAGGTGCCACAAAGCCTTAACTAGAATGAGGATGGGGCTCTGAGGTGGCCAGTCTAACGCTGAGTGTGTTCTGTCCTCCGACCTCTGCACCTTTTAGGTCCTGATCCGCTTTGGTGTCGTGGCAGGAGTCTTACATTTTCTTTATTCAAATGATATACGGAACACATAATGCCCAGATAAATATTTATAAAATACGTTCTGCCTAGATTTAAAAACATACAATGGAAATGAGGATTAGAGCAATGGGAATCTTTTTTCCAATGGATATTGGAGAGAATTGAGGAATAAGTATACCAACAGAGAGTCTTAGGAATATTTTGTGCTTTACCACAAAAAGTGGGTGTATCACACCTGCACATTTTTGTATACACGGCAAAACGGCAGATCTTGTGCACAATGTATTTAGATAGTATAACTTCAGCTAATCTAAATCCGCTGCGTTCTGGGTAGGGACGAAAACGTCAACACAATCCTGTTTTCATCTGCTCAAGTGCTGAGACATTGGTGACTGTGTTCTTGCTAGCAAATTCTGTTAACACGGATAACTACTGACTCAAAATCAAACGAAAGCTATTTGAGTATGCAACACAGCTAAGTTTCACCATTACAACCAGCTGAACTGAAGCGGTTCGTACCCACTAGATTCTCAGCTGCGCGACATCCGTAGGTCATCAATTTGTTGACCAGTCATTACCCTGACTACGCATGACTAAGCCACCCCGAGGGAGTAGAAAACCATGGTGCTGTATTGCCACTTTTTTAATGCCACCTTTTGAGTTAACCTGGAAGTGTAATTTTTTTTAATAAGGCAATCTATAAACTGATTGAATAACAAAGCACCATAGTTCAGTGTGGGGACAATTCGGCAAAATAAATAATCCTGCCGCACTACTCAACAACTGTATTAAGAACAGGGTTGCAAGCAGTACACCAGACATACTTCAAACAACCAGCTCTAATGGGTTCCTGGGTTGAAACTGACATTTATTAAATAGAAAAATACCATTCTAACATTTAGAGGATCCGCTATAATCCGCGTAAGGGTAGCAGTGAAGTGAAATAAAGTGCGTTAGTAAACTAGTTATAACGTTAGCTAGTTATATGAACTTGAGAAAGTTAGCCTAGCAAGCTAACCAGCACGGCTAGCGGGCCAGTTTAACCAGCTAGCTAGCTACTCGATTTGTGCAAGGAGGTTCTAGTGCTTGTCAGTATCCACACGTTCACAATTGAGCGCGAACACAGCCTTTTCCGGGTGCATTGCCGAAACACAGTTGCTCTATAAACATGCATTCAAATCGATTAATAATTACCTGAAAGTTAAATACTTGCACAGGCAAAGGCATCTTTCCCCGTTTCTGACGTTGTGCAGAAACAAACAGAAGCGGGATATCACATCCGGAGCATGGGTTCACATTGATCTTTACGTAACAACGTTAGCAATGCTCCAGATGTGTCCCATCCAGAATAATTTCAATCTAAAACTATAATTTTATTACATTTGTAACCGACACACAGTGACAAACTTCAGTTATAGAAAATGAATGAAACTGTAATTGTAAATAATAGCAATGTTATGTCACCTTGAACAAGTGGTTTTACAGTAGGCTATAACACACTTAGTGAAGGGTTTTGGGTGTTTACGGCGATTTTGTTTTACTGTCAGACAAGTTCTTAATCGACATAATAAAATAGACTAAACGGTCTTTCCTTTGAATGTTCCGCCCTGCACGAATAGCAACACAAGGCACTGCATGGGAATGGATAAAAATGTCAGGGACAATCAGGGAATATACAGGGACAATCAGGGAATATGCAAAAGCCAGGCCATTTAACCCGCAAGGCGGTGTGAGACTTTCACCCAGGCAGAGGGCGCTCGGTTTCAGAGGATTTGCATTTTTTTTTTTAATAATCACGGTATCACGGGGTTGATATGTTTGAGAGAAATCTGAGAAACAGAGGTCGTTTATAATCGCAAGGAAAGTCAACTATTTTGGTTTACCAAGTTTGCACTTGATTGTGCGGGCATCGGTTTACTACTTTTAATTGCGTTTGAAACGCGAAAGCAGTCTGCTGAAAGCTATGGAAAAAGTTAGATCCCGGTAGTCGAATAAAAGTCAAGACTGGAGACAAAAAAGGGACCATCGTTGAGAAGAAAAAAGCGCATGGAAACCCTATCTTTACTTATATTTTCTTTGATCAGTTTTTGCTCCATTAATTCCTTTTTGGTAACCATTGCCTTTGTTTCTGGAGATAACGAGAAGGCACATCGGAGAAAGGTGTAAACCACAACCATGTGGTTTATTTTGTTTACATGTAAGTACTACAGTTTAGCGATTTCGATTATTACAGGATACGCATTTTAAATAATTATACATGGTAATTGCAAGTAGCCACTAGATGAACAAGGAAGTGCTAGATTTTCATAGAATGTGAAGAATATATAAATAGGCAGCAGGATATGCACTACATGCTCTCCTAAAGCTCCCTTTAAATTTATTATTGACGTTTTTTGCTTAATCACGTTGTTTTTGTTTTCATATGAACTGTAAATTTGAATCAGCGAGCCTACAGTCTGACCTGTTTGTATTGGCAGTGACCCAATCTGCCATATTTCTATTACATCGCTTTAAAGGGGAAAAAAGCTGTCTCAGATTTGACTTTTTGAGATGATCCCAAACAGGCATATCTGAAAATGTATTTTATGCATAAGCCTTATTTATTTTAGTCCTACTTCTGTTAATTATTAATACTTTCCCTGTATTATTTATATCTTATTAATAAACCATGCTCTCCTTCATGTAATATGTGTATTTGCTGTGAACTAATATTTTACTAAGAAAGCAAATTTCTGTTTTGATTACATACTTTATCTTCATACAGCTGATATGTTTTACCAGTTGGGCTATCATTGCCTCTGAAAATAGCTGCAAACAGGAAATTGCTAACACACTGAAGGTAAGGCTGGCTATTTAATGTAACGTGACACACAAATGGTCTGGCAAATTGTATGGTATGAGTGACAATGTGATAACCCTGCCATCCAGACATACATGCCTGTCTCTGCAGATTCAGCAGATGTTAGAAATAAACAACCATTAAGGACAACTTGGGTCAAAATCTTTGGCCTTTTATAGAGAAAGAAAGAAACTGGTCTGTCTGGCACACTTAGCAGCCACAGTCCAAAAGCTTCTCCAATATGTCATTGTTGACGTGATGATGTGTCTTTAGGTTCTCGGGTGACGTCATTAACATGACACGTGGTGGCGCGGGTACCGAAGCTGGCAGCGGCGGCTGACAGACTCGTCCAGCAACAAATCAGGATGCATGTCTTTTCGATGGGTGTCAGCAAACTATGCTTCCTGTTCTCCCTGGCTTTCTGTGCCCTCCTGCTGCTTCTCATCCCAGCCCTTCAGCCTTCACAGCATCAGGGGGACCTGCCCCAGCCCCGGGCCCACAACAAGGCTGCCCAAGCTGGCATGGGCATTGGTAAAACTCCATTGCGCTCTGGAGGTCTGGTGGTCCCTCTCCAAGCAGATTTAGGCAAGGTGACAGTGTGGCGCAATGGTAATGATGGTGACTCTACATGGCAGGCCATTCCCAGGGAGACCAAGAGAACTGGGACTGGAGACCAGAACTATGAAGCTGCCCGTGGAGACACCTGGGGCACTGAGAAGAATACTCTGTCTCTGACAGGGCTGGAAGGGGAATCCCTTCACAGAGGTGGGAATACTGCGGTAGATGGATGGTCTCGTTCCAGGGACCCTCTTGAGCTCAAAGACATTTTCATAGCAGTGAAGACAACCAGGAAGTACCACAAGTCCAGACTGGATCTGCTGTTTCAGACTTGGGTGTCCAAAGCCAAAGATGAGGTAAATAGGAAAAAAGACACACAGACACACGAACACAGACACACGAACACAGACACACGAACACAGACACACGAACACAGACACACGAACACAGACACACGAACACACAAGCAAGCAAGCAAGCAAGCAAAGTCAGTTATTTTCAAACACAGCCCATCCAAGGTTATATTTTGTCTGCAGTGCTTCCTCTAGGCTTGATTCCTCTGCTGTTACCAAGTCCTCCAGACCGCATGATTCCAGAGTACACTATAACACCTTCACCTCACTGTCTTCTCCAAGCAGCTGTAGAAAGAATGAAGACTGTATGTCCTGAAACCACTGCTGAGTTCAGTTTCTCTTCAGTCTTCCCTTTTCTACAGGATATTGATATCATATGAACTTCTAAAGGAAAGGTTATGTGCAGCTATTAATTGGCCATTTCTGGTTGAATGTTCTACCGTTCTAGCCAGGCATGCGGCAGTTTCATTTACTCAAACTCAGATCTGACTCAGATCTGCCACAATGACAAGAAATAAATGTGATTAGTTGGCTCAAGATAGAGGGTGGAGCTTGTATTTCAAACTTCTGAATGCTCAAGGAGTACATTTAACCCCGGTTTATGCTTGTCCCTAACCTTAACCCCTACACTTACAAACCTTACCTAACCATGCACTTACTGAAGTATTTTAAATGTAACCTTAATTTGACTGACTTCAGAGACTGGATGTAAGCTCTGCCTTATCATTTGAGTCAACCAATCACATTCATTTTTGCTTTAAAAGCAGACCAAGCCCCTAAGATGTAAGTACTACAGCTATTACAAGTAGCGACATCTGGTACAGTATAGCTAGCTATCCCATCTGCTCCATATCTGCACACAGCTCAAGCGCTTACATTTTAGGCATTTTGCATGGTCTTTTACCCATAGCGACTTACTGGAGCGATTAGTGTAAAGTGCCTTGCTCAAGGGCACAATGATACATTTCGAGTAGGACCTGATCTAAACCATTAGCCCCTTTGACCAAGTTAATATACTCCTGTGGTTCAGAATGAAGAGAAATGTGTCTGGAGCATTGAGGCCATATGGAATCAATTGGCTAGATGGATCAGTGGAGAGGCCAGCTCTGTCACTGTGCATGATAAAACAGTGAACAGTCCTGTTTAGGCACAATGAAATGGCCTACATTCATATTGCATTATGGTTATAATTGTCTACATTTCTACTCTAGGCTGTAAGTGTAAACTGTATTGAAGGTGCAGAAAGCTAGACAAGTAGGATTTATTTTACTGCTGATATTGATTTATTTGTCTGTTGTGCATCATCATTTTCCAAAGTGGGACTACATTACAGTATATGGTGGGACCACATAAGCTTATACTCCTATAAGGCCCAGTTATTCAAGACTTGTAACCCAACACTTCAGTAAAAACGTTTGTGTGTGGAACAAACCTAACAAGTTGCAATGTTTAAATCTGTTTCAGAAGTTATTGTAGACTACCTGTGCATGTTGGTCCACTCTGTTTATAATTTCAGCATCCACACTGAGCCAGTTTGAGTTTAGCATTATAATAGTACAGTATATTATACTCCATTGATCTTGGTGTTGAAAAGCACAAACCAAGTACATGCAGTCTGTATGCAGGTATGCTGTTTGTTATGAAATTAATTGGCAATCATATTTTTTTTAAATCAGTATAAATATAGCTTCAACATTTCAAATTAGATTATCCTAGTCAATTATGCAGCTGTCTTTGAATGTAGTGTAATTAGACAGGCAGGGAGAGCGAGCTTGGTCAGGGTACACGCAACCTGGCAAACGGCCCTGAAGGCCACAGAGTCTTAAATTGATATCCAAGGTCAAGAAAAGTGTTACTACAGTTATTGTTGAACATAATAATTATTTAGTACTTCACTTTATGAAGGGTAGTTCATTTAAAGGGGAGTGAGTACTTTTACAGTTTTACAGTACATGGGGACAAAAAAAAGAGTATTTTAAAGCATTCTGTTGTACCATCCCTCCCTTCCCTCAATATATTACGACATATCCATGAGGGAGTTAGGCCTGCGTGTTTTTGGTCAGCAAGCTGATTGGAGAGTGGGAAATGTAGGGCAGGTAGGCTTAGAGACTGGAGGCTGTCCCATAAAGGAAACCAAGCCAAGTTAAACCGTATCGTGGTGCAACCCATTCTCCCAAGTTCTCATTAATGTTTGCACTGCCAGATCTCTCTCTCCCCCCACTCTGCACAAAACCGATGAGCAGAAAGTTTTTGCCCAACACAGGATTACCGTTAGATCAATTACATGGCTGTTTTTTGTAATAGCATTCAGATTCTGCCATCAAGCTAATGTGTTTTGAGTTCCCACTTCTGTGCACAAAAATGATGTGGGCAAATGAATGAGCCTTGGATCCTATTTTGACAAAAACAACCGTCATGCATTCCATGAAGTCTAGCTTGGCGCCGGAAGCAAAATGAGTCCATTTATGTGATATGATTTGTGTTCATAGATCCCAACGTTTGGCAGAGGAACGTCTACATATTTGTCCAATTTCTTTGGGTATGGTTGTAATTATAATAATGTGCATTGTAGGTTGCGAATTGTTTAATGTCCTCGTAAAACATCATTTTTGGTCACATTTTTGGACCATTGCATTTCATACTGTTTTATAATTTCTTTCAAAAAATGAAGTGAATGTCAAACCCAGATGAAGGCCTTAAGCAATCTTCACTGGTGTTGATGTTGTTTATTAGGTGTTCCCTTACAGTCTGCTCAGTTAGAATCCTCCACTAAGCAATGGGAGGTTAGAAGTGTTGATCCATAAACCCACATCAAAACAGATGTTTGCCTGTTTGATTCTGAGAACACCCATGTCTTTTAGTCTCCCCCCTAATGACCTTTGTCCCTCGGCCCGTAGTGTCCCATCAGTGGATGACTTGTGCTTCAGTTTGCGTTCCCTGTATTATCTAGTTGGGATTCAGGGATCTGTTGACACGGAACTGTAATGAAACACAGATGCTGGAGTATGGATGCGATTGAAGGGCAGAAGAGTCTTGTGTGTGTGTGTGTGTGTGTGTGTGTGTGTGTGTGTGTGTGTGTGTGTGTGGATTGTTAAGCCTTTTTTGCAGGTCATTGACATTTTCTGGCTTACAGTTTAGGAAAAAACATGTCATTGTGCATATTATTATTGAGCTTCCTTTTATGTTCAGGTATTACTGGTTCGGGATGCGGTTAGGCGTTCGGGCAAAGTAAACTTTCAGCATAATGCTAGGTCGTTGTGGGTGGGGTAAGGTTTAGCGAATAAGGGAACTTGGACCTCTGAATTAGGTCTCAGGACCCTAAAAGGACCTACAAGAACCTGAGACATGCGTGAGTGTGTGTTTAGAGAGAACCCCATGGCTGCCAGGGGACATGGACAGATTAAGGACATGAGGGTTTCTGTATATGCAGGAAGGGTGGAAAGTCATGGCAGCTGCTGGTCGCATGCCCTGTGTGTGCCTGAGTATAAGCAGGGTTGGGAGGTGTGTGTGGGTGTGTGTGTGTGTGTGTGGGGGGGGGGTGTCCTGGGCAACCCGAGACTAGAGGAGCAAGGAGACGTGTGAGTGCGTGCGTGCGTGCGTGTGTGCGCCGGTGGAACGCACTGCTGTTTTTGCTCTCACTCTCTCTCTGCAGAAAACTGCACTCCACCCTTTTGGTAAGGGGACCGGGGTTGCCAGGGAGTGCAGCTCAAATCTGGGGAAGGAGAGTTGGGCGGCTGAACTGGGAAAGAAGGGGGTAGGGATATACTATGGTTTGTCTCCTGTCTGTTTGGTTGAGGGACTGAGGTGGGAGGGGGATGTTTAGGGGATAAGTCAGGGGGAATAGCAAGCAAGGGAGGGATGAGGAAAATTCTAATCCTTCTAAAGACAGGGGCTCCCCAGTTTCCAGCCAGGGATCTATTGGTGCCTCTTGAATAGAGTTCTACAGGCTAAAGAGCACAGCTGGTTGGAATAATGTCATAGGGTAAAACCACAGCACGCTGTCTGGGTAAAAAACTGTGTTGTTCATACAGTAAAATTTTTCTAAATGTTCAGTTTGTTTTACATTTTAGGCATGTATTAAATATCAATATAAGGTACATGGAAAAAGATATGCTGGTGCATTTTTATGTTCACAACATGTATTGACGAATTATTAGAATAATCATCAGATAGACATAAATGTGATAATATCTGTGCAAGAGATCTAAACCACTGCAGAGTTCAAAGACAGTATTGTGCCACATTCTCGCTGTCTATTGGCCACCTGCAAAACTGTCAACAAAGACCAGTCTTGTTCTCCAAGTGGGACCATTGGCTCAAACTGGTACATGCACCAGGCAGTTATCAATCTTTAGGTCAACAAGGTCAAGACACTTGGTCGGAAATATTTAGGAGCATCAATTTAGAGCAGCAGCTGTGCAGTTCCACTGATTTACTGTATGTGTTGGTGTCAGGCTCAGCAGTTGTTTTACTGTGTGGAAACCCACATGCCATGAAGGGCAGTGAGATCTCCAGACAGATCCGGGGATCAAATGGAACGGAACCCAACCTCATTTGGGGTTTGCGGAATTGTGTGACTAAACACTGATCAAAGGTCTGTGTGCTGGCTTCCCCTACCTAATTGTTAAGATGAAGAATCAAAATGTGTAAGCTTATCCTAGATCTGTGACTATGGGCATTGTCTGCCTGCAGCTGAGTTTGCTGGGTGTTTGCTGTGTTTTTTTGGGCTTATGTCCCAGGGAAGTCGTCAGATGAACTTGACTAGCTGAGTGAATTCAGCCTTGAGGCTTTGCTTCTGACTGCATGTGCCACGGCTCTTTAGTGTCTGGGTCTTTCAAATGTGGAAACTATTTTAGAAATCTTTGTCAGTGTTTGTAAGGGCAATGGAGGCTTTACCCAGCACCGTAGCAACTTTATAGGAACTAGAGTCGACCGTGGTTCTATTAAAAATATTTTCAAACGATGTCATCACTTTTGGTGTGCATGCGTGCGTGCACATACATGTGTGTGGTTACAATCGACTGTCAGAGAATGTACACCGTCTACCTTCATCTACTGTGCCAGAATAGCTCCAGACGGGCAGGCGGACGTAACATGGTGGAAGTCTGTGTAAAACCTCAGACTCTGGGCCTCTGATTCAGGACAGGTCTGGCAACCACACTGCTTTCTGAGCCGTTTATGCCCTGCTGGATGACCTGGGCTGTGCTGGGTTGCCAGGATGGCTGGGCCTGACCGTTTTTAATCAGGGAGACTCTTTGTTTGCCTGCCGTAGTCTGGCCCGGGCTTGTGAGTGAATGTGCATGTGTGTCTGAGAGTGTCACATGCCTGTGGTGTCCTGTTTCGTTTTCCGCTGGGCCTTGTGCTGATGCCAGCGTCTCCTGGGGCACCAGGGGAAGAGAGGGCACGCCACTGGGCACGAGGCTGAGAGATGACTGCAGGATAAAAGAATGGGGGTGAGGCAGGGAGGGCGGAAAGGGAGGGGGAAGCGGGGAAGAGAAAGGGGACAGCAGGCAAGGAAGAGGGGGCATGCCACTGGGCACGAGGCAGACCAGCTCAGCGAGGAGGATTGGAGGGGTAGGAAAAAAGAAGAGCGACTGAGGACAGGGACAACGGGAGCATGCTGTGTATCTGCCGAGTGCCAGAGAGAACGGATCCAGAGATGTTTGCTGTTTTGTTGAGTGTTGGCACCGGGTCATTATTGTTGTATCCTACCGCTCCACTCCATGAACCAGCCGCCTAGGACAAGGAGGCCTAGTTGTGCCTGCCAAGTATGCCATCTCTCTTTTCCCGCCGCCCCTCTCTTCTTTCCCGTCCGTCTGTTCCCACCCTCACCCGTCTATTAGGGAAAACAATGGATCGCTTCATGGTACCCTTGGCTTAGTCCCACGTGTCAGTGTGTGTTGTCCCCAGGTGGGAACCATGTCAGTGTTAACCACCTCTCTTTGTGTCTTCTCCAGACCTTTATATTCACTGATGGGGAGGATACAGAACTGAGGAAGAGAGCAGGTAAGGCAGGACAGTCTTCCACAGGTTTGGGAGTATGGCATCACTGCACCCTTTTAGTGGCACCTTTTGTTAAAACAAATGTTCATTTGGATATTTTCATACTTCGAGGTTTGGGACTTTTGGTGGTGAGATAAACAATCCTGGAATGTCAGCATGTTTTGGTGGGATGGGCTGAGGGTTGTGACAGACCAATGACTATTCATCTGGGTAATGGCGTTGATTCTAGCTGATTCACCTTTCTTCTCTCTCTCAGGGGATAATGTCATCAACACTAACTGTTCGGCAGCTCACACTCGGCAGGCTCTGTGCTGTAAGATGTCAGTGGAGTACGACAAGTTCGTTGAGTCGCAGAGGAAGTGAGTCTTCGGTTATACACTGCTGTAGGCTAGTCACCATCCTTTTGCTAAAAACAATGCTTTTCAATGAGTTCTCTCAGATTTTGACATGACCAATATGCAGCTAGTAAAGTGTAGGCGTTCATAGCTACCCTGATCAGAGACCCTATACATGTTCCACATGCTTGCTGTTTTTGGCCTGCAGCCTTTGTCAGTAATGAAGACTGTCTTACTCATGTATTGGAGGACTGTAATCTCTCCACTGCTGACAAGAGGAAATGTCTATATTATGACATTATCTCACTTGTGCAATTCTCTGTTTGGATAAGAAGGTCAACAGATGATTAATACTGCAGGTCTTCACATAGCTTGGCCAAGCACAGGCTGGAGGAACCCACTGGCCTATTGAAAAACACAGACACATTTGCTTCCAGTCTCATAAGCTATGCTAGTTGATGAACCGCTTGCCATTGTGATGTTAACAAATCAGCACTTCAGTAACACTTTTGCATGTATTTACAACTTTCTAGGGAGTGTATTATGTAACTTCATCCTGAACCTTCATTCCTCTCTCTTTCCACCACTCCCATCCTTCTCCCCCTGCGCTCCGTGTCCTCCTCCGCTCCGCGTCCTCCTCCCTCAGGTGGTTCTGCCATGTGGATGATGATAACTATGTGATCGTACCCAGTCTGTTGAAACTGCTATCCTCCTACCACCACACTCAGGATGTGTACCTGGGCCGGCCCAGCCTCGACCACCCCATAGAGGCTGCAGAGAGGGTCAAGAGTGACGGATCAGTGAGTACATCCTGCCTGTCGCCACGCCACTCTTATCTCATCCCTCACCCTCTCTCTCCTCTTATGTTCACGCTTCACGCCATCTAACTGGTATCTTCATCCAAACGTATTGTTTCCTTGGAAACCTGAGGCTGGGACTCATCGGGTGTGATGTTCGGGCATTTCGTTTCAACCGGGCTTGCTACATGTGGTGCACTGGACTCTGACCCTTGTGTTCTTCACCCAGGTGTCGGTGAAGTTCTGGTTTGCCACGGGTGGAGCCGGATTCTGTATTAGCCGCGGTCTTGCCCTCAAGATGAGTCCATGGGCTAGGTGAGTTTAAACAGAAACTACAATTCGTTTCCACGTACCGAAGCTATAGTGGTTGTCAAGGTTTGTCTGATTCCCTTGCTTCTTCTCCTGCCCTCTCACCCGCCCCACTTCCCCTTTTCCCTTCCCTACCCCCAGCCTGGGAAACTTTATCAGTACGGCAGAGAAGATCCGTCTCCCTGACGACTGCACCATGGGTTACATCATCGAGGCACTGCTGGAGGTGACCCT
The DNA here is from genome assembly GCA_016801105.1 of Esox niger. Classification (NCBI taxonomy): domain Eukaryota; kingdom Metazoa; phylum Chordata; class Actinopteri; order Esociformes; family Esocidae; genus Esox; species Esox niger. The sequence goes on along the minus strand of JACXGJ010005697.1, from coordinate 20,621 downwards.
GACACACATTCATCTCTTCCACTCTCACCTGGAGAACTTGCAGAGGCTGCCCACGGATACTGTCCTGGAGCAGGTAGGAGTGGCTGCTTTGTCAGTTTATCTATCTGTCAGAAAGACAGCTGTGTGTGTTTTCAGTTGGACAGCAACATGATGTACATGCTACCTGCTACCAACTGTTATGAGCCTTGTGTGTGTTTTTGTGTGTAGGTCACGCTGAGCTATGGGGGCTTTGAGAACAGGAGGAATGTGGTCAGTGTTGGGGGAGCCTTCTCTCTGGTAGAGGACCCCTCACGGTAAATAATATTAATCCAACATTCACCTAATGTCAGGGCAACATTAAACCACTATCTAGCCAGCATTCACCCGACACTGAGAAAGTTCAAGAATGTGTAGGGGGTAATGGTCGCTGGAATTAATCCCAGAGCTCCCTGGCCCCCTCCATCTCCCCCTGGCCACCTTCATCTCCCTGCTTACTACTGCTCTCTCCTCTCTGACACTCCCTCTCTCTAGGTTTAAGACTGTCCACTGCCTACTTTACCCAGACACTGACTGGTGCCCCAGGACCACTCACCATTGAAGGCCACTACCGTATATCTACAATACGTCCTATCAACCTGTGTGTCTATGTGTATGCTATGCTTTTGTCATGGAAAGACCATAATTTGGTGGCTGAAGCCATAAGCGCCTGAAACCCGGGTTAAACCGACAGGACCACTCAAGTCTCACTCCAAGAGAAGAGATGAAACGAGATAGGGAGAAAACTGGGTATGGGTAGTGAGGACGGCTGGTCATGTCAATAGGTTGGAGAACTGGACCACTGCTGCTGGTCATCGTTGTCCGCCACTTTTCTCGCTGCAGGAAGTTGTCCGGTTTGGTTGTTGCCAGAGTCATGGTTCACCACTTGTTTTTGTTATTGCTTCAATCCCAAATTGTATGGTTTTTCAACATGTTCCAGAAATGTGTCCTCAAAGGGAGCGTTGAGGTGATTGAATGACTGTTGATAAGGTACCTTACAACGCAGGACAGGGTGACATTTTAATTTATTTGCTTTTATGTCCTTAACATTTAGAGGACCCATTTATTGTTTAGTGAAAGATAAAAAAAATCTGATTTCCATTTTACAGGAGTAAATATGAGCTCTATGTGCCACTTTTCAATGAAAAACTTTGTCCTTTATGTTTATTTCATATCAGAAGGGCTTTAAAGTGGTTCATGTATGTGTTACCAAATGGTTTACCCCCTCAATCAATGCTTTTAACATCAACAGTATATAGCCAAAGATTTTATAAGTACCTGACTTTTTAGTGGAATATACTTTGGAAATGCTGTAGAGCACATAATAAAGCTATAATATGAATTCAAAATAACACACACATCCCCACAGAAACCAAAACTGACTCTAGAACAAAAATATTTTTAAAGATTTTTTATCTCTAGAGTTTCCCCTAATGCGCCATGTCTCTTCGCTGCCAAATTGACTACAAATTATGCAATCGTCTTCTGTTGTACATTATTTCTGCATGCTTGCAGTTTCATTAGTGTGATTGAAATGTGTGATATTGAGCTGGAAGTACGAAGTGAATTTTCGAGTCTCTCATTCTCCATTTTGCACAAAAGCACTAGAATCAAAACTCAGAATCTGTCACCTATGCCCACTGCAGGTCAGTGGTTGAGTGAGACTGGAAGAGAGAAGTCTGACTTGGTCGGTTGGGATTTGTCCTTTACTGTCTTCCTATTACTGTTGATGTTTCACTTTGTTCTTTGTAAAATAAAGCATGATTTGCTACATTACCAAACATTGCTAAAAAACACATCACTCTTGTCCATTTGCTACAGTGATTATTTTTTCATAATTATTATATCTGATGTTTTAATCAGTTACAAACATAGTGAAAAAACAGGTACAACAAACATTGTTAATTTTACTGTAGTTTTAACAGATATGAAGGCAAATGAGTTTCAACTGCTTAAGGTTGTTTTTTACTTGGTTCTCACCCTGCAAAACTACATATTCTTGGCCAAGAAGCTTGGCAGTGGGCCAATCCATGGGGACATATTCAATGTTTGATTGGAGCATATCAGGACAAAAGTTGCATGGAAGATTACTCTGATGTAATTGCTTTATTCACTGCAGTTATTTCTGTCTGTCAAATACAATGGCGAAGTTGACAACTGAGCCTTGAATGAAGTCTGTCAGATTAAGAGTGATGATCAAGGATCAGTTTAGAGCTTTTTAGACAATAATAACACTACTGTAGATGTAGACAGCTGGGACCTAGAACAGCCCTGCTCTTGTGAGTGATACAAGCCCAGCATTCCCACAAGGCAACAGTTCAATGCTGTTATAAAACAGGCCCAGATGTTTCTACCACACTGAGGGGAGTTGCTGGAGCAAGAGCAGCTTCATTACTTTAAGAGTTTGGGTCTTTATCACTATAGGCCCAGAACAACAATTCACCTGGTTTGTGCTGCTTGGGTCCAATTCTGAAATAAGTTGACAATATGCTTAAGTGAATGTAGCTCACGGTTGAATAGAGCCAATGGTTGCCAGTCTTAAAGACACTGGGGAAATGTTAAAGGACTGTAGCTAGTAAGTCTACACAATGCTTGGGGTAATTTTTGGCAGATATACACAGTCCTATGTCTGTCACCCTGAAAGTTGTGCAAGGCGGTAAGAATTGTATTTAGAATTGTAATAAGCCATGTGCAATAATTATTCCAGGATTTGGTAAATGTTCTGTAGCTTTCACATAAAAACAAGTAGTGCTTTTTAAATGAGTAGACTTTATTGGCTAAATTGATATACAATAAAAACTCAATGATTTAAACCATGGCATCTATTATCCAAAACACATGCTTTGGAACCCATCCTTTCAGATTCTTAATGTATGTATCTTTCATATATTCTTAATATATCCCTTTGAAAATCATGTAAGGGAGGACAAGTAGAAAGCATATAATTGGTTCCTATCACAATTGTAAGAACAGACCCTAAACAATCGAATTGGATTATTTCCAATAAAAAAGTATGGGCACAGGCAGAATGAAAACTCAAACATCAATAGGGTCCCCAACCAGGGGTCTTTCCATACAGGGTACTTAAAGATGTGATTTATGATTGCTAGTTGTAAAAGTGGCCATGTCAAGCCAAAGCAAGTCCCTGAAAGATGTGTACCATATCATTTATTTCCAGATGTTATCATTTAATACAACTCATGAGACCATAGGCCTAATGAGGGGCTACCTCCGGGATTCTCCACAACAGAATTCAAATGGTTATACAGTCCCCAAACAGGCCAGGACTCATACAGTGCCTTTTACATGAGTATCCGGGTGGGAAGAGCATTAGTCCGGGAGGCCACCTAAAGGCCTATTACCACTAAGAGTTACAGTCTTCCACTGCTGAGAGACACTGTGCATAATGCAACAATAGCCTGAGTGCTTCACAAAAGTGGCCTTTATGGGAGGCAAAAAGAAAATGACTTACACCAGACCTCAGCTAGAGTTTGCCGGAAGCCATTTGTGAGACTGTGAGAACAAGTAGAAGATTCTATAAGACCAAAGTAGAGATCTCTGGCCTCAATGCTAAGTGTTACATTTGGCATAAGTGCACATCATCCAACTAACTAATCATACTAACATGCTATTGGTATACTAATGCTTGTGAAGATAGATGGCAAAATGGATGCAGCGAAGCATAGAGAATTCCAGAAGAAAACCTTCTGATGTCTCCTGGAGCAGTGGTTCTCAACTCCAGGCCTCTGGACCCACAGAACTGCAGATTTTCATTCTAGCCCTCTCAATATTGACTCATTTGACATGGGACACCAGGTGAATGCAAGTAATACTATAAGATAGAATATAAAACCAGCAGTAGACTCTGTCCCGAGGCCTGGAGTTGAGAACCACTGGCCTAGAGCAAACCTGGGAATTGGTAGAAGATTCATCTGCCAGCAGGACAATGGATTAAAACCAAAAGGTCAGTGTCTGAGTAGCCCGGTCAAAGCCTGGACATGAATCCAACTGAGAATATCTGGAATACATTTCAATTTGCTTTCGACCAAAGATCCCCATCTAACTAAAAAATATTGAGTAATTTAACAAAGAATGGGCAAATATTGCTGTGTCCAGACATTACAAAGTTGGTAGAGACTGATCCAAATAGACACGTGACTGTAATTGCGTCGAGCGGATCCTATGGCTAATATTGACTAGGGGTGAATGCAATCAATTAATGTCTGTTTTGTAATTGTAATTTAGAGAAGTTCGTAGATTTTATAATTCACTCAGACATTTTGTGTGAATTTATGTTGTAACACAATTTGGAAAATGCAGTAATATTAAAATATATTTACAACATTGCCAAGTGAAATGTCATTTTTTATATTTAGTGAACTAGATGTTGAATCATCTGTTCTATGCTGTAGGGATTCATATACCACAACGCTTCTGGTCGAATTCGTCACTTTTCATCCAACATTTTTGCAACGTTGTTTCCTGCTAGCGTTGTCCTAAACTGAACTTCGAGCTCTCGGCACTCAGTCTAAACTTTATGCACAACAACACCTGAAAGGAACGACTGGGTAAACCAACTCCACTATTACTTCATCTAAGTCTCTTGCACTATGCGACTATTAGTTTCGAATTAAGATTTCCTGAAATCGGCATATATAACAACTTGATAGCGAGGAAGGCAAGATATTGATTTCGTAGTTATAGCATGTGGTGATACAATTTTATACCTTGCATTCCTTTGCTCACCATTTAGCTTAATTATCAAGACTCGGCCCTAGACTAGCTGTATTCCGGCTGAAGTGCCATGGAAATCACTTTCGCAGGCAAGCGAGCCCTTGTCACAGGAGCGGGGAAAGGTAAGAAAATTACTGGCACCCATGATTTTCAGAACTTCCTCCATGTTTAAAGATACAGTGACACCGTCTGGATTGGGGCAAAAACACATTCAAATGCACATAGAGCTGATTTGAAGCGTATAATTATTATAATCATTATGCATTGGACGTGTAAGTGTTTCTTTCAACGTTTGCATTTTGGTCATAAGTGTCCAGCGACAGTATTTATACTGGTTGTGCTATCAGAAAAAAACACTGCTTATCAAATTTTTTTTTTATTGAAAGGTTTCTCATTACTGAGAATGTTATGAGTAATGATGGTGATAGCAATCTAGAGTTATATTTGTTGAAATTAAAGAACAACATACTTTAATTATTTGGCCTTTATTGTTTTAGAGTCATTTGTAGATTGAAATACGTTTTTATGAGTTTGGCACCTACAACAATTCAACTGAACTTCTGTCTCGTTTCGAGCTTTAACTAACATCCCATGAGTCTTAACACTGTCTTTACCACAACGTGTGTGTCTGTGTGACCGAAGAGCTTAAACACGATCGGAATGTGTGTGTCAGGTTGGCCGTCACACTGAGAGCTCTGGTGAATAATGGCCATTGTGTCTGTGGATATTTTCACACAGGCATCGGCCGGGCCACAGTCCTCGCTCTGGCACGGTGCGGGGCAGAGGTCATGGCTGTCACACGTACGCAGGCTGACCTGGACAGCCTTTTGCTAGAGGTACCCCCCCTGCACCCCCCATATACAACCCCCTCGCCTCGACATCCCTTGTACCCCTGTAGACCCCTCCCCCCCGGGCCACTCTTGTGCCCCCTCCCCCAAAGCTCAACCGCCTGTAGCTTGCTCTATTGTCCCCACTGGACCTATTCTCTCCACAAGCCCTAAACACATATCATCAGAGGCTAGCTCGTTTCCCCCACTGCCCTTTTCATCCCCCTGTCCCGTTGAGTCCTCCCCGCTACGTGGCAGAAGACCATGAGACATTAGTTGCGCTGATTCATTGGGGTGATTCTCTCCGCTGTAGACTCTCTTTGTGATTGGTTCTGGTGTCTGGTGCTGGTTGTTCCCCGTAGTGCCCGTCAGTCAGGCCGATGTGTGTGGACCTTGGGGACTGGGGGGCCACGGAGGAGGCTCTGCGAGAGGCCGGCCGTAATGTGGATCTCCTGGTGAATAATGCGGCCTGCGCCATGCTGCAACCCTTCCTAGACGTCACCCCCGACCAGTTTGACACGTAAACATTCTCTCCCTTGGTTTTATTAACCGATTCTAATTCTCAGTTACAGAAGATAAACACAAGTCACTCAAAGCTCTGTGTCGGACATTTTTTTTAACCACATCCATTCACAAACCTAATTTAACAAATCACACTAATTACTTTTAAATGATTTATGCAGTTAAAATAAACAGAAATGCAATTTCCTTATGTGGAAAAAGTTAGTACACCCCGACCTTTACCATGACATAAAATGGCAAATATTTGAATCAGGTATGAAAAAGGATGCAAATGATTTGAGTAATTTGAGGGTAAATCTTCTGCAGAGGGTATTTGCATGCCAACCTCTTCAGAGTGTTCCTGATCTCTCTGAATTTATTCTCCCTTTCATTATGGTGATTATTCTTCATTCAACCAATCTAGAGGTCTTCTGTGGTCTACCAGGCTGTTAGAATTGCTCTGAGTGCTTTCTGACTTTTTAATGATGTTCTTATGGTGACAGCCACCAAAAGCAGACTTGAAAGGCAAACACAATGCCTAGAAGACTACATAAATACAGCCAGTGTTCCCAATACACAAATACGTATATAAAGTGTTTTTGTAAACTATTATAATGCAAATAACTATTCTTTAATCTCCTTGCAATTGTATGCAATTATGAATCTTATCCTTTTTGGTTGTAGAGCCAAAATAAGACAAAAAGGGCAGCGTATATCCTCCAAGGTGGCACGATGTTCTTAGGTGGTCTTTTTTTAATATAATGAATGACATCAGCAAAATGCCTGCAATAAGTCAGTATGGTTGTCCATAAATGGTTTATTATCCCAGCTCTATTTTAAATAGAACTAGACCGGTTTTAAATATTCTCTATATTCTCACATTACAGAATGTCAATTATAGCGGCCAGGTAGCAGTATTAACATCAGGAATATTACAAACCTGACCCAATGTCTGGACATAATGGGAATTAAAGAGTATTCCATAAATCCCTGTGTAATGTATTGATTATTTCCTTTTCCCCAGATCCTTCAACATCAATGTGAAGGCTGCTCTCCATGTCTCTCAGGTAAGAAGACATTATTAATTCAGTGTGAATTGGCTCATTGTAAAATAACTTGTTTTCTTGCATGTCCTGGAGCATTTTGCTTAATGCACCTTTTGTGTTAGGCTAGGGTACATTTTAGTTTATGATTAGAGATATAAGAAAATCTATATTTGTGTGGTTAGATTGTGGCCCGGGGTATGAAGGACAGAGGAACAGGAGGCTCCATAGTGAACATCTCCAGTCAGGCATCTCAGTGTGCCCTCCTAGACCACACTGTCTACTGTGAGTGACCACCACACACAGACAGTGGCATGAACAGAATTTACATATCTCTGACAAAAGGATTTTATAGAGGGTAACTGATTGCTAATCCAAACAATATGTGTAATTTTTGATCACTTGGTTATTTAATTTATGGTAGTTGTGGATCAAATCCCATTCAAATCATGGTACCTAATATTAGCATTTTCCACTCAAATGTTCAAATCATCTACAATAAATTCCAGATAATTCTGGATGATTTTGAAATGATTGCAAAAAATGCAAATTGCACTGTTTGGATTTGCGCCACAAATGCTAAAATGTTAGCATTTGGAAACCGTGAAAGAGAAACTAAACAAAAGCAGGGATTTGGTTTCAAACCATGTACATTGACTGCTTACAGGGTTAGACCATTTTATAATTGGTGTGAACTATCCCTTTGAATACTACCAACTCTAAAGAAAGTGTGTGTGTGTGTGTGTGTTTGTTTGTTTGTGTGTAGGTGCCACTAAAGGAGCTCTGGACATGCTGACTAAAGTTATGGCCCTGGAGCTGGGACCCTATCAGGTAGCTAGGAGACTGAGCAGAGAGCAAACATCAATACACACTTTGTTCTTGTGACCAGCCCATTTCATCACAGTCTGAAGCACTGTGTTTACTGCTCAGTTACTGTATGTATTGATTTATTGAGTAAATGTTGATATTTTAGTTTAGTGTATTGACTAACAGATTGATTGATGTAATTTATGGTGGATATATTGGTGGATGGATTTGAATGACTGACATGCTGTGCTACTGGTTGCTTTCTAGATCCGTGTGAACAGTGTAAATCCTACTGTAGTGATGACTGAGATGGGCAAGCTGGGCTGGAGTGACCCCAACAAGGCCAGGGCCATGACCTCACGCATTCCCCTGGGACGATTCGCAGGTGACAAATTGTTTTGGTTGCATGAGTGCAAATATGCAGTTTGTAGCTGTGCTAATCATTAACAATGTATTGGTTGTTCGTAGCTATGCTAATCATAACATCTGATTACCCATATACTTACTTGAATAAATAAATGGCATAGAACAGCATGGGTTTTTGGCTATGGTGACCAGCCATCCAATAATTAAATCACGTTCATACTTTATTTATTAAATAAAATACTAACACCATTAAGGTTCTTGAATTGTAAGTTCTAATAGATTGACTCTTAAGAAATCAGATTTTTGCTCATCAGCAAAACCACAACCCTGTCATCACCACATTACCCAGCAAGCTCAATTGCAGTTTAATTATTAGTTTTGTTGTACCTTAATTAACACATTAATACATGTATTAATTGATGCTTCACAAAAACAGAAAGAAATGTTCCTAAACTAATCCAATATTTTACATTGTCTTAATGCACCCGTTATGTTGTTCTGATTTCTGGGATTTACTCTCCTTTTACAGTTTTTCTAGAATCTCAGTTTTATTATAGTGGCACCCCATCCACATTTTTTGGATGAAGTATGTTGTGAACTTTAAATGAAGATTGGTTTGAATTTAAGGCTGGTGACTGGTCATGAAAACACAACCAGGTCATCTTAACCGGCTGGGTTCTTAGAACCAGTTAAGACCGTTGCTGATCAGACCATGTCGGTCCGACCAGTTGAAAATGATGCTGGTCTCTGTATGTTTTTGTTGTTGCAGAGTACCCAACCTGACTCTTTATCATGCGATAAAATCTGTTAGACTCTGGGTATGGTGACGTACATGCTCTTTTCCCTGCAGAGGTAGAGGATGTGGTGAACTCTATCCTGTTCCTGCTCAGTGATAAGAGTTCAATGACCAACGGGGTCACACTGCCTGTGGACGGAGGCTTCCTGGCCTGCTGACCTGACCTCCGACCTCCTTACAGTTGGCTGGCATATTCATATTCCATATGGAATTACAGATTATATTCCGACTTGATTTTATGTTACTGATTACGTTATCACCCAGAGCCATAAAAACGTTATAATCTTTGCTAAAATGTAGGCTTTGCATTTAGATTTTGAGGCACATTCAGTTCTCCTGTTGATGGGTTTGGTCTGTAGTGTGCTTCGCAAGTGTTACATCGGGTCTCCCAAAGGTTGAGTAAGTAGCTTTGAAATTGATACAATTGGCGTGTGTGAAGATTTGGGTGATAATCCCCCAAATATTACAGACAGGTCAATTTGATGACCAAGAAGAGTGAAAATCTTGGGAACAATTGACCATGAACACCCTCAATCTGCAACACAAACCTACAGATGTGTAATTGCAGAATAAACTTTGTCTGGGAACATTCCTGAACATAAAAACCCAGACACTGAATAATAAATTAAACGTTTACACACTAGCACACTCTGACAAATCACAAAAACTGGTACATAGATACATTTGTATTTATTATACAAAATTGAAATATTTCACAACACTGACATGTGAAGTCATAAAAAATAAGACAAACAGTTAAACCATTATACAAGTCATCTTACAGTACATTGCCAGTGCATTAAAAAAAGCTTTCTTCTTAATAACAATCGGCTTGTACAACCAGTTATCCATGCAGTAGTATTTCGTAGCTTTTCAGAAATCTGACCCACAGTGTTAAGGAACAGGATGAAGATCCCCCAAGACACTAATCTAAAATCGGTTTTGCAAATCCTGCCCTAATGGTTAAGGTTAGGGCTGGCTGGCTCACATCAGATCTGTGACTGAGGGAAAAATCTACCCAGAGCCAGTATTGACACCTTGGACAGGCTCAGAGACACATTATTCAACCACACAGTTGCTATGCCAACCAAAAACGTCATGACAGAGAAGACAGCAGTTCTGTATCTCACCAACAGAGGGCGCATACAGTTGTACTGCAGGTCTAAAACAACCACAGAAATGCACTTGTTAATTACATTATTTAGCAATAAGATACCTTTAGATTCAAAGTGAGTTACTATTTTCCTTTTATTTTGAGTTGTCTGGAATTAAACAGCTAAATATTCAGGTACATAATAAATAGATATATCCATAATGCATTCCTTCTCTAAACATTATTTTGTACATCACTAGACTTAGTTTGGGTAACACATAAAACAGACCACGGTGGTGATCGTCCTTTCCCTTTTTTTTATCCAACAGTTGGTTGCAGTCGTTTGTATCACTACAATACAATATGAAATAGTACCAAAAGTGTGAAACTGCTTGAAACTTGACTCCCCCACACACACAGTGACATGCATGTGCGTTTGCACACACACAAAAATGCTAATGGACATATACAAAGGACATAGATAAATAAAAAGAAGAAGACAGAGATGGTTCAGACCCATGCAAGCACCTCGATCTGAGGCATTATTCTGGCAGCGAGATTGTACCACTCCCATCTGGCATGCTTGTCCATGTTACATTATTCACTTCACAGTCGGTTTGAAATTGCCCCTAAACACTTATCTACGATCACTTTTTTTCCCCTTGAAACGGTCAAGGTTTGGATTTGAAGGGTACGCTGATCCAAGATCTGGATCTAAGGGCAACTTCTACCCAGAGCCCCATATTCACAGTACTGGCTGTTGTCTACTGTATCAACCCAAGCAAACAGGACTGAGAGAGAGCAGGGATGTATGAGTTAGACACTACTCCACGGAGGAGTGCTTTCCTCGGTGTACAACAAACTAATGGAATCATGAAAACACATCTCTACACCTCAAAAGATTTTCCTATTGTTAAAAAAAAAGAAAAGAAAACAAGTCCAGTATTTTGACATGAATGCGTTATTTACACAAACGTCAGTTACATTTCCATTAAGTGGTGCCTCAAGTTAGGATATGTCCCGAAGAGAAGTAGTGGTCGTTATGTTGATGCTGTATTAGTAACGGACGTATCGTCACGACGACGGCCGCCATGTTGAATGTTCCTCCTGGACTAAAGACAGCCCTCAGAACACTGTGCACCTCTTGCCCCTCTTCTTGACTGGTGGAGGACAGAGCACAGCGCGGATGGCCTCGTCGAACACTGTCTTCAACCCTCGCTGGGTCAGGGCAGAACACTCCAGGTACTTCACAGCACCTGCCCAGTGCCAACAAATAACCACTTCGTTACTCTATAAACACATTACACATGAAACACCTAAGTAGGTCTCTTGAGAAATGTGAACAGACGTCAGTCAACCTTGCATACAACCAGCAACACCAGATATGGAACGTACACCAAAGGTACAGACTCACAAATACAATCATCGTATGACGACAGAAACAGATATTGGCAAACATTACCGTCATTGTTTTTTTCCCAATGTGGTCACGGAATGACAGACACTACCACAGACTGACCTATCTCCCGTGCCATTGCCAGGCCCTGGGGGTAGGTGATGGGGGAGAGCTTCTTGTCCCTCAGCCTTTCTATGGTGTCCTTGTCGTCTCTGAGATCCAGCTTGGTGCCCACCAGGATGATGGGGGTGTTGGGGCAGTGGTGTCTCACCTCCGGGTACCACTGAAACACGCCACACAAAGAGTAAAACATTTTTTGTATCAAAGGTCAAGTATGGACGGGTGAAACAGAGTTTGGCTGAGCTATAGAAATAAAGGGACATAGCGGCTTTCAGGACTATTATGGACAGAGCGGAGCAGAACAGTAAAACGCGGTAGACTAGATCATATCACCATTACAAAACACCACCAAAAAAAAAAACTACTTTTAAAAAGCACAATACTGAGATTCAGTGAAATTTTACTTTGAACTAGAGTCTTAAATACAGAACGAGTTTGACGTACAGAAAGATATGATGTCATCGAAGAGCATCATAACACTTCCGGGCTGAAACCACATTGGCCAAACTCTCTCTGTATACAGGACTGTAGCTATAGGACATAAACCAGGGAGAGCTGCAGATGTGCTTCTTTAGGTCAGGCTCGGCAGGTCCCCTGTTCCTCTGGCTATGAGCAGAAAGGTTCAGTACTGACCTTAGCTCGAACGTTCTCAAAGGAGGCCGGGCTGACCAGGGAGAAGCATATCAAGAACACATCCTGGGGAGAGCCATAGAGAGACAGACCTTATGGTGAAACCACTGAGAACAACCAACCATGGAATCACACGACTCCCGTGGGACCGACTGGAAGAGAAACTTTTTTGCAGAATAGTAGATGGCAAAACAATTCTGCACAGAAAGATAATGCGTTTGAAGCTGCGTGTGTGTGTTTGTGTGTGTGTTTGTGTGTGCGCGCATTACCGTCTGTGGATATGACAGAGGTCTGAGTCTGTCATAGTCTTCCTGTCCTGCTGTATCCCAGAGACCCAGATTCACTGGTTTCCCATCTACCATCACATTGGCAGAGTAGTTGTCAAAGCTGCAGGGAGTAAAACACCCGTTTGTATCTACACTGCAAATCAAAAAGCTTATATTTCGAGCTGAACTGAGTTTGTGGGTGTTTGTGTACAAGCGCAAGGGATTATGTGTGTCCATGGTGAGTGTGCTCATTGTGGATGTGCATGATTATGCTAACGGATGTGTGTGTGTGTGTGTGTGTGTGTGTGTTGATGCAGGGCAGGTAATCAGCTAGATGGCCTGGGGTAAAGCTTTCCCTCCCACCTTCTCAGTACTGAGAGAATGCTGTCAATATGTTTCATTTAGTAAGTATCCTAAAGGACATGACATTTCTTTGGCAGCCTTAGATTGAACAGGCATTGTTGTGCTTTGTTCAGTACCGTGTGTCTGTTGCGGAACCATTTAAGGTTCTTAGTGATGTGCAAAATGAGACATTTGAAGCTTTTGACCCTCTACAGCGACACCGTCAATGTGTCTGGGGATGTGCTCCCCTTTTCCGTAAGCTTCCCTTTGGTTTGTCTAGAACAGGGGTGCCCAAATCCTGGTCCTGGAGATCTACCATCCTGTAAGTTCTCTCTGCAACCCTAGTTGTGACTAACCTGGCTTAGCTTTTCATCCAGCTTGATATTATAATCAAAATGGGCAAATTTAGAGTTGGAGTGAAAACCTACAGGATGGTAGCTCTCCCGGACCAGGATTGGACACCCTTGCTGCCGTGTCATCTGCAAACTTGGATACGGAGTCGGGATTGAACATGGCCACCCTGTCACAGGTGAACAGGGAGTACAGGGAGGGGCGGAGCACGTGCCCTTGGTGGGTGGAGGCAATGGTGCCGACCTGTCAGGAAGTCTAGTAATCAGTTCCAGGTTCAGATCATTCATCTTCCTGACCGGAAGCTATGACTGTAATCAATTAACAGCTTCTTTTATACAGGTTTTCCTCTTGTCCAGGAGGGAAAGGATGGTGTGTTATGTGTCAATCACACAACCACTAAACAGGCATGCAAAGTCACTCACCATCGTGTGTGTGTGTGTGTGTGTGTGTGTGTGTGTGTGTGTACTCACACAGTGGGTATGTACTCTCCTGGGAAGGCATTGGTGGTGTAGCTGATCAGCAGACAGGTCTTACCCACGGCCCTGAAAGACAATGAGAGGGGACGCAGAAAGGCAAGACAGAGATACAAGGAATTAGAGGGAAACACACACACTGTTCTTTCTGCTTGTGAGGTAGGCAGGGTGATACTCTGTGTGCGCACGTGTGCTGTTGCTTTCCTCTACTGGCCTCAGTAAGTGTCCCACAGACACTGCCCTACATTCACATGCCTGGGGGGGGTAAAACTACCCCCCCACCCCAAATCCCTGTTATCGACAAACACATAGCACATAAAATGCAGAAGGCAGTGGCGTGTGTCTGTATCTGGTATGTCAGTGTGAAATGAACAGAGTGGTGGTGGCAAGGCAGGGTAGCGGGAAAGTGGTGTGAGAGTGTGTATGTGAGCACGAACGGAGTGAATGAGACAGATCCTGCCGATATCAGTGCTAAAATGACACAGATTTGGGGTCACTGAGTTTGCATGGCTGGGCTGGGGATAAGGAGTAGGGCGAAACTGGGGGATAGGGAGGAAAAACAAATATATACATATATGTATGAAAAAAACCCTTACAGGTCACTAAGTCTGTTCTAGTACAATATTAATAAATGATGCTAATGCACTGACGTTATTAATTGATATATGACCTCTAGTAATCAGAAATCCTCCTAAAGGGATATGGCATTGGCAGAACACTAGATTTCAACCTATAGCCAGGCTTAGGGAAGTAGGACCAATAAACAGAGAATCAGGACAATTCTACCAGTAGTTATAGTAAAATAACTACATACTACTCAAACAAAACATTTGTTTTTGTTTTGTTCTGTTCCAATACTGTAGATGCAGTTATTAAGCGATCAAAAAAGATAATGTATGGGAAAGCAAAACTGTAGATTCTACATGTTAACATACAGGCTGAAAATTGTGATTATTATAAGACAACGCCTAGAGATTCCTCAGCCTGCATATGCACTGATGAAGACTGATTCCGATGGCCTACGAGGAGAGTAGGTGTTTCCCATAGCATCGCTATAACCGGGGCGTTTTCTCAACGTAAAAATACACACTTCACACATCCCAGCTCCCGCGTCATATTAGAATAATTTCACAAATAAACGGACTCGAATTAGCTAGGCAAATTTAAATTTGTTTAACCTCGCCGTGCATTTGCACTCGAAATGCTCAGAAGAGCTCCAAATGTAACAGAGCGCCCCAGCCCCTTTCCATACAAACTGCATCCTCCTCCCATCCATGACCGCATCACTGATCGCACACACACAGGACGATAAAAAATAGGGTTAAAATTATTAATGAGATTCTTACCCATCGCCGACCACCACGCATTTAATTGCTTGCATTTGCAAAGGACCAGGGGATGTCACAAAGTCGACAGAAGTGTGTTTTATATTTCACAAAGAGCGATAGCTGTGATTTTGATCAGAAGCGGGCCAGTCCGCTCAGCTTTCAAGCCGCAGTGAAAGGGGTCGATGACGAGTGGCGCCAGAAAACCACGGAAAAGACCGAGCGCATTTAAAGGGCCAGTGAGCACCCGAAATGGAATCAGTCCCTTTCTCTCGTCTGATGACCTGTTCCAGATCAAACAGTTCCAGTCCACTGTTTCGACAACCACTGATAAAAACCACAGATGCATGTCTGAACAATGTTAGCCAAAAAGTATACTCATACAATCATTTTCATATCCAACACTTTTTTACTCATAAAAACTGTCTGAATCCAGAAACTGCAGAAAAAAAACAACAGAGACAATAGAAAAATGTACATCAGACATATTTACATTTCACTTGATTAGCTGATTTGTACAACCTTAAAATCTTGCAACACCTTAATGTGTGATCCTTGTCAGTCACTGATATCAGTGAATTGCATTTGAAAACCTGGTGTTAGGGTAGCTTAAGACCACAATAGTCTATTACTTCCCATGACTAGGACAGTGATAAATATCTGTGCTTTTCAACTTTGCTAAAAGTGCAAAAGTCCACAGATTCCACTGAGGTGATTTGAACCAACCAGAGGGAGAAGGAATAAAGATGG
The DNA here is from genome assembly GCA_016801105.1 of Esox niger. Lineage (NCBI taxonomy): Eukaryota > Metazoa > Chordata > Actinopteri > Esociformes > Esocidae > Esox > Esox niger. Next base: position 4,786 of record JACXGJ010005697.1, on the reverse strand, counting down.
TCAAGAGAGGCAACAAAGAGAAGAAGTGTTTCAGTAACTTTGTTGTTCCGCTGTTGTGAGGGTTCATCGAGTTCATGGTTGCAGAGGTCAAATGAGACTTTTGTTCTAGTGACCAATATATAAGGACGGAAAAGGCCAAATGTCAGAGGTCATTTCTTAGGACTGTAATGCAGAGGTGACCCCTGTACGTAAGTGAGTATTGCATTCTGTAGGAAGCTAGCTCTCTGAGCTTCATCCTCTCTCATCCTCTGGATATCGGCCTCTCTCAGCCTCAGCTTCTCAAGCAGAGATGAGATCTCACTCTCCTTGTCCAAAATGGCCTCTCTGTGGTTACTAGTCAGCACTGTTGGGACAACACACAGACACAACACACAATGAATACTGTTAAGTTGTTTCAAATCAACAAACCATGGAAATGTATTCCAACCCAGTGAAGAAACCAACTGTGTGGAAATGTAAAAAACAGAGACAGAGAGAGACAGAGTGGGTGAGGCAAGGCAGAAAGTGGTAAGGAAGATGGCATGTATGATGAAGGGAGATTACAACGATGCGTACCTTTCATCTCCCTTTCTAGAGCTGCTATCTTCTCCTTCAGTCCTCCCTGTGCAGTCCTTTCTGCCTGCAGGTGTCCTATCTGCTCCTGTAGCTCCACTCTGACCCGACTCACCTCTGCAACCTTTTCCTGCTCCTTCCCAGCCAGCTCCTGAAGGAAGGCAGAGGGTAGAAATACCTAATCTTATTTACATAAAGACCCTCGCACAACGTTATATCCGCCTTTTCCCACATGAACATTCTTCAGCGCTGCAAACACACCGACCCGATTATGTCCCTTAGTGAAATACGCAAACGGTCCCAGGCCCGTGTGATTCTGGCAGGGCGTCTCCGTCGTACTGAAACGCTACGTCTCCTGCCCGATGTGTGTGGTTAGTTTGGTGTTCTGACCTGCTGTAGCTCTTCCACCCTGCGTCTCAGGCCGTCGGCCTCGGCGCCCTGCTGTCTGCTGCGGGCCTGCAGCTCCGCTATGGTCTGTTTCTGCTGTGAGCAGAGGCCCTGGGCCTCGTCACGGGACTGGCGCAGCCCACGCATCTTCTCCTCCAACCCACTCACACGCTGCTGCTGCTCGGACCGGGAGGAGGCGGAGAGCGAGGAGAGAGGGAGATAAGGAGGAGGTGAATCGTCACATTGTTAACGCTTTTCCAATGCAAAGGCGGGCCGTGACAGAAAGACAGTGTCTGACGTACCTCCTCCAGGCGAACCTGTGCCCGGACCTTTCCCAGCTCCTCCTCTGCCTGCGCTCTCTCTATAACACATGCTGCCTTGGCCCTGCTTAACTCCTATAGTCCACAAAGACACAGTTAGACAGACTGCCTTGGCACGGCCCAATTCAAAGACATGGAAATAGACTGACAATTCATCTGGGCCACTAACATTTGATTGTTTCACTCAGTCGATGTCATTACACAAAGGTTGTAGTATGACTCTCAGGGTATAGCTGTGATTTGGCTGATAACTGAAGGCAGTAAATGATCAAAAACATGAAATATAAAGAACTGACCTCCTCCAGTTGTATCCGCTGTCCCTCTAGTTTGACAATTCTGTCCTGTAGAGCTCTCTCACTCTCCTCCAGGTGACGATTCAAGTGGTCTACCTACACACACACGCACGCACACACACGCACATATTTTACTATCAAGTGTGTGCAATTAAGCACAAGCATGTACCAGCATTCAAATACAATTTTATTTTTCCTGAAACCTAACCTTCACCCTAACCTTAAGCTCAATAGCCTTTGCTAAACTTGATCCTGACCCTAATTCAGAGCCAACCCTTAAGTAAACCCCAAGTCAGCAAAATCTTGTCAATGTCATAACATATGACATACAGTACTTGCCTAACATACTCACTCCACATTCTGAATAGAGACAGTGAAGGGGGAGTTTGTTGTATAGCTGTATAGAGGACCAACCTCTTTCTGTCGCAGGTTATCCATGTTCTCCAGAGAATGTTTGGATCTCCTCTTCTCCATCTCCAAACGCTCTGAAGAAGAGAGAGGCGGATGAATATACTGGGTGTGTGCGCGGATGTGTGCGTGCATGTGTGTGTATGTTCACCCTCTGTCTGCGCTAGCCGTAGCTTTAGCTCTGCTGTGCTGTTGGTGAGATCCTGCTTCAGCTCAAAGATCTGCTCCTGCTGGGACTTGCACCTCCGCTCCATATCCTCCACCTAACACACACACACACACGCACACACGCACACACGCACACACGCACACACGCACATACGCACATACGCAGTTGGTCACCATGTCACCCCAGCATGCGAGAGACTAACATTAAATGAACACCCACACACATACACGCACCTTGTTCTTCAGCTGTATGTTGATTTCTGACATACTGTTCATCTCTCTGAGGAGCTTCCCTTCTCTCAGAACACTGTCCTGCAGAACAACACACACAAACACACCTTCTGGACATCTGTTTTGCTGTCACTTCCCTCCCTTGCTGGCTGCCTCCCCTTCACCCCACCCTAGTACCTCCTCTCCATTCATACCTCCTGCTCCTTCTTCCTCTCCCTGTTCTGTTGCTCCCTCAGCTCGTCTTGCTCAGCCTTTACCCTGGTCAGCAGCTCTCCCAGGTTGTGCTTCTTCTGCTCTGACAGAGCCAACGCTGCCTCAGTCATCTGGAGCCTAGACACAGAGGAGTGCCGGTGTGCCAGTGTGTGTGTGTGTGTGTGTGAGAGAGGATGAGTGTGTGAGACAACTGTTCTAACAGGGTTATGACCTATGGCTAACTTGAACTTGTACCATGCGTTCTAATTTTACAATGTCTGTACAACTAAGACATAGGTAGTCAGTCAGGGTCTACTGTAGGTGAGGGGACATAATGGGGTTAACAGGGTGTTTGTTTTGTCCTCTACCTGAGAACAAGGGCTGCAGCAACTGATCGCTAAAAATCGATATCTTTGATAATAAATGTTTTCTGGCAACGGCTGTCACTATCTATTAGTAGGGTCGACAAGACGCACACAAATATATATACCACATAATTCCTCGGTAAATCCCTGATTTCGAACAATAGTTCAGCCTGCCCACAATAGAAAGTGTTGCCCTCTCGAAATTCGAACCTAGGTCGCCCATGTGGAAGGCTGTGTCGTTAACCACAACACAACAGAGCTGTACATTTGTCGGATGTCAGTACAGCCTCTTGTGTCTACCCTGAGCAAATCCTCTTTTGCCACTGGCCAATTTAACAGCTACTTGGCCAATCATGAATGATATTGATACAGATAAATTTACTAACGTTTGTTACTAAGTTTCCCTCCACCACAAATAGCCGATGAACTGTATGGCGTTTGCCACTGGGCGTTTTGACCTCATATTAGCGAGTAATGGGCTTTACCAGTATCTACTAACTTACTAGAATAGGCATAAGAATTGAGCAATTGCTAGCGAATCTGCCAAAGCTGCAATACTATATAACTTTAGCAGTTTCACTGGGGCTCACAAATTAATTAATGTCTTTGCTCTCAATAGATTTGAATATAGGTCTTCCATGTGGGAAGTACTGTCTTTAACCACTACGCCACAGAATTACTCGTTTCAGCAGTTGCTAGACACCATCGAGCATTGTGTTCAACTGACTAACATTTGTTATTACCTCCATAATAGCGTCAATTAACTGTATGGCTTTTACTACTGGCCATTTTAACAGCTTATTTGCCCGTAATAGGCTTGCTAGTAACTACTACCTTCCTAAGAATAATCTTAATAATTGCGAGACAGAAAACACATTTTTCCATGCCAGAAACAATTGCAATGTAAAAGTATACCGTTTTAGTTAAGGCTTACTATAATGTAACTACTTTATGTTGTAGCCAGCAAATGTGTTTTTCAATCCTGACCCAAAATGCATGCACAGATGCATATGTTGAAAATCCACCAGAACCGATTGCAATATAACCTTAACGGTCTTATTTCAGACTTATAATACCTATAATGTAGATACTGAAGGATTTAGCCTGCAAAGTTTTCGTCTATATGGAATAATTCATAAGGCGTACTTCGCTTTGGCTGGGAGATCTGAACACAGGACCTATAGTTTGCAGGTCCGCTTTGCTAACCAATACGCTATTTAACAAGGGGGACTCAGTCAGTCAGTAAGAGACATTCGCTCTTCTTGGCCACCTCCGCTTACACGGTCCGGCAAAAATCAACATTATATATGGATAGTTGTAGCATCGGGAGAGAAATATCTTATTAGGTTGAAGGAGATCAAGTGAGAGGACTTTAAAAAAAAAGTGTATCTTTACTTGGGGCTCAAAAATCTTTTAATTCCTGAAGCTGTGAACTTATACAGCAGAATAGGATGGATGTGAGGGTTAACCATAACTGGTGGTAGGGGGGATGTGAGGGTTAACCATAACTAGTGGTAGGGTGGATGTGAGGGTTAACCATGGCTGCTGGTGAGATGGATGTGAGGGATAACCATGGCTGGTGGCGGGATGGATGTGTGGGATAACCATGGCTGGTGGCGGGATGGATGTGTGGGATAACCATGGCTGGTGTCGGGATGGGTGTGAGGGTTAACCATGGCTGGTGGCAGGATGGATGTGTGGGTTAACCATGGCTGGTGGTGGGATGGATGTGAGGGATAACCATGGCTGGTGGCGGGATGGATGTGAGGGATAACCATGGCTGGTGGCAGGATGGATGTGAGGGTTAACCATGGCTGGTGGCAGGATGGATGTGAGGGTTAACCATGGCTGGTGGCAGGATGGATGTGAG
>JACXGJ010005696.1:0-37857 GCA_016801105.1 Esox niger | reverse complement strand
AAACCAATTTTGAGTTCCAATAATTGGTTCTAAAGATTTTGAAATCAGTAAAATGACAACAGTGCCCAAATTTATGCACATGCCTAATTTTGTTCGAACAATTATTGCACACTTCCTGTAAATGGTATAAACTTCGTTTCACTTCTCAAATATCACTGTGTTTGTCTCCTATATGATATATTTAACTGATTTTTTTTTTATCCTAAGAACCAACGATTTATGAAGGAAAATCATGGAAATTAACAAGGTGGCCCAAACTTTTGCAGACCACTGTAAATGAATGGTCTAATGCAGTTTCTTGGAGTCACTTTAGATTCTTCTGTTCTTGGAATCACTTCAGATTCTTCTGTTTGGTTTTGTGGCAGTTGTAATGGATCCACTTTCTTCTCCATTAGCTTTGGCTGCAGCCAACAAAGGTTACAGAAAGCAGCTACTTTACTTGGGTAGTGTGTTCAGCGAAATTGACGTCATTGTGTGTAATTGATACCATTCTCTCTTTCTGGGTGCTTTCACAGGATATGATTGAGGTCAGAGGACAGGATTTGTCTGCTTCTGACAAAGGAGGTACTTCAACTAAAAAATGAGTCTCTGGGCAGAGGTAGAGGAGGGGGACACATCCTCAAAAGAGATTCTTGCTGTTGAGAAAGAGGAAAATGAAACATCAGTATCTGGTGTTCCTAATTATTTGTCTATGAAGTGTGACCAGTCTATGGAATCACCAATCAACTTTTCCAGTGAACATGGGTAGTAAGACATAATGATTTAACCACACACGTATTCATTATTATCCAAGGAAATACTATTTATTCTTCCAGCCAACTAAAGATGCCAACTTGTGTTTGTCAGGTTCCATGAGAAGATGCCGGTTTCTACCTGTGTGTCTATGAACAGTAACATGTCAGTGGATCCTTCACATAACCTCAGTGAAGAACCTGGGTAATAATACTTAATGTTTTAACCACACACCTACATAACCCTGATATCTGAGTACTTCTCATCAATCACTATATCTTCTACTGACTACTTCTAAAGACAATACTGTTCTTATGGCAGGGTCCATCTGGAAGGACCAGTGTCTCCTGTTTCCAGTTATATATCTATGAATACTAACAAGTCTATGACACAACCAATCAATTTTTCCAGTGAACCAGAGTAATACAATGTTATGTTTTAACCTCAGACATACATAAGTATTCTCCAACAATGGGAGTTAGTATCTCTTTTTTTTCTCTCAGTCTAAACGTTTCTAATCTACTTTGTCAGGTTACATCAGAAGACACACGTTTCTCATGTTCCAAGCTGTGTGTCTATGAAGAGTAACATTTCAATGGATCCTCCATATAACTTTAATAAAGAACCCTTTTCTTTTGAACAACGGTAACTTGTTTTGCCCTCACAAATACAAAATACAATTGAATATATGTATTACTATTCAATAACTCCTTTGCACGGCTGTGAGTCAATAAGAGGGACCATTCTACGGTCCTGCCAATATGTTATTACAATAGGGTTTATGATTCATTATGTAACAAAAATCACTGATAAATACGTACTCATGGTTTCTTGTTTTTTTGCCAGGCTCCCTCAGCAGGGACATGACTGTCCTGTTCCTAGGATCGACACTAGGGAGGAGGACCAGGTAAAGGACCATCTAGATGCAACAGAGATTTTTTCTGCTGTGGCTCATGAGATGTGAGTGTCTGCTGTTTATACAGCTTCCCATCACTCAGGACTCAATACATGCATGATACAACGTTTTTACATGTTCCTCCTTTGAAACCAAATCTTTCAAACTTTCATATTTCATATCCCCAGGCACAAATATGACTGTGTCATGGCAGAAATCCAAAATAAACTCAAATCAACTCTGAAGAAGAGATATCAGTTTGTTTTTGAGGGTCTAACACAGCAAAGAAACTTTTCACTTCTTAATGACATCTACACAGAGCTCTACATCACAGAGGGGGGATCTGGAGAGGTCAATAATAAACATGAGATAATACAGATTGAGAAAGCATCCAGGACCCCAGCAACAGAAGATACACCAATCAAATGTAATGACATCTTTAACATACATGGACAAGATAGACATATAAAAAATGTTTTGACAAAGGGAGTAGCTGGAATTGGAAAGACTTTTTCTGTACGGAAGTTTATTCTGGACTGGGCCGAAGGAAAAGCCAATCAGGATATTCAGTTCATATTTCCAATTCCTTTTCGTGAGCTAAATTTGATGAGGAAGAAGGAATGCAGTTTCATGGATCTTTTACATTCCTTTTTCTTTGATATAAAGGAAATCAAAATGATAAACTATGATGAATGCAAAGTGCTGTTTATCTTTGATGGTCTGGATGAGTGTCGACTCCCTCTTAATTTCCAGAAGATTAAGCGTTGTTTGGATGTTTCAGAGTTAACCTCAGTGGTTTCACTGATGACAAACCTCATCAAAGGGAATATTTTTACTAATGCGCTCATTTGGATAACCTGCCGACCAGCAGCAGCTAGTCAGATACCGCCTGAATGTATTGACCTAGTGACCGAAGTACGTGGATTTAATGACCCACAGAAGGAAGAGTACTTCATGAAAAGATTCAGTGATAAGAACCTGGCGAGCAGAATCTTCTCGCACATGAAATCCTCAGTTAGTCTCTACATCATGTGCCACATACCAGTGTTCTGTTGGATTTCATCCACTGTTCTAGAGAGATTATTGCCTGAATCAGAGGGTAAAGAGATACCCAAGACTTTGACTCAAATGTGCATACACTTTTTGATCTTCCAAACCAAACAGAGTAGTAGAAAGTATCTTGGAGAAGATGACCACAACAAGAATACAGAGATGATTATGAAACTGGGTAAACTAGCATACCAACAGCTGAACAGAGGCAATCTTATCTTCTATGAGGAGGATCTAAGAGAATGTGAAATTAATGTCCCTGAAGCATCAGTTTACTCTGGAGTGTGCACACAGGTCTTTATAGAGGAGCATGGGCTGCGCCAGGAGAAGGTGTACTGCTTTGTACATCTAAGCATTCAGGAGTTTTTAGCTGCTCTGTATGTGTTTCTAACATTCAAGAACAGCAATGTAAATCTTCTCTCTCAGGGCGTAAGTATTCAGACACCGTCAGGAGAAATACCTGTAATGTTTTTACTCAAAGATGCAGTGGACAAGGCCATACAAAGTAAGAATGGACACCTGGACCTTTTCCTCCGCTTCCTTTTAGGTCTCTCACTAGAGTCCAATCAAACTCTCTTACTAAGCTTACTGACACAGAAAGGAAGTAAGTCACAGACCAGTGAAGAAACTGCTTTGTACATAAAGATGAAAATCAGGAAGAATCTCTCTCCAGAGAGGTGTGTCAATCTGTTCCACTGTCTGAATGAACTGAATGACCATTCTCTGGTGGAGGAGATTCAAAGATACCTGAACAAGGGGCATTTCTCAGAAGCTGAACTCTCACCTGCACAGTGGTCCGCTTTGGTCTTTGTGTTGCTTACATCAGAGGAGAAGCAGGGTGTGTTTGAACTAAGAAAGTATTCCAGATCAGAGGAAGGTCTGATAAGGCTGCTACCTGTGATCAAAGCGACCAGAAGAGCAATGTGAGTAGTTAAGAACAGAACTTCATATTTGGTTTTTGCAGTTTACTTTGAGAATCATATTTGTGTTTTATCTCTTCCTAGCCTGAACAATTGTAACTTGACTGAGAAATGCTGTGAGTCTTTGGCTTCAGCCCTCAAATGGACCTCTTCTTCACTGAGGGAGTTGGACCTGAGTGACAATAAACTTCTGGATTCAGGAGTGAAGCTGTTTTCTACTGGTCTGAAGAATCCAAACTGTAAATTGAAAACACTGAGGTATCAACATCTCTCCACAAATGGAAATATACTAGTACTTTTCAGGGAGGAAATTTGAATTGGTTGAAATTCAAATGTCCAGTTGCATATACGTTTTAAAATAATAAGAATGTATCCTACTGCAGGCTGAAGAGTTGTGGTATAACAGAAGCAGGCTGCGATTCTCTGGCTTCGGCACTAAGATCAAACTCTGCACACCTGAGAGACCTGGAACTAAGTCGGAATATCCTTGGAGACTCAGGGCTAAAGTTTCTGTGTACTGTACTAAAGGATCCAAACTGTAAAGTGGAAATACTCAGGTTAGTAACAAAAACTGTATTTGCAGGCAAGAAGATCGGGATAATTAGCAGTGAACTGTTTTTATGAAGACACTAATTAACATGCTCTCTCCATATGTAGCCTTAGTAGCTGCGGATTCACAGAGGATGGCTGTGTTTTTCTAGCTTCAGCACTAAGGTCAAACCCCTCACACTTGAGAGAGCTGGACATTAGTAAAAACAAGTTAAAAGACATCGGTGTTAAACTTCTCTCTGCTGAACTGGAGAATCCTCAGTGTATATTGCAAAAACTGAGGTTAGTACTAGAACAACTCAATAATCCAGGGTTTGATTTAGTCGATTTGTGATCTGATTTTGCTGCTGATATCTGGGCATACGCATTCTGTCCTAAGTTCCTATCAGTTTAACAAGTTAATCAACTTGTAAATGTACTCCCCAATTAATAAGTGTACAACATTGTAGATGACATCAGAACATTAAACAATGCATTTGACCTGCAGGCTTTTTTACACGGAAACCACCGAGGAGGGACTTTCTTATCTTGCTTCCGCTTTGATGACAAACCCCTCACACCTTAGAGTGCTGGATGTGGGTGGAAATAAGTTAAGTGCCTCTGGAATAAAAAAACTATCTGCTGTACTGAAGGAGCCACTTTGTAAACTGGAAACACTGAGGTACTGTCAGTATAAACATGGGTGAATTTTAGACCTTTTCTTTAATTTAATACTCCAACTTAATTGGGTAGTTACAGTGCCCTCATAATTACTGGCATAGTGAAGCATTTTGGTTGTATATTGGCTGTATACTCCAAATTTCTGAACTTTAAATCTTAACTATTAAGTTAAGATACAGTTCTCAGGTTTTTTGGTAAATTTGTTGTAACATGTAGGCTTTGTTGACTGGAAGCAAAAGGGACTTTTTGTAGAAGAGTTTTTCTTTCTTTAAATTAAATAATAGCACATGCATGTGAATACAGAGTTCGCTAGAAAATATATTTTGCATAACACGACCAGTGCAGCAGTCCCGTCAACGGGAACAAAACCAACATAGAAAAAACATGAAACGCTTCCAGGAAGTAGTGGTGTGCTCACAGCGATCTCCGTTGGTGACTGTACCACATGTAGCTCCTACAGGCAGACATGGGGCACCCACAGGGGGTGACGGGAAACAACATAGAGCCTCCAATCAAGGTAGCGCAACAATTTAATCCTAACTGGCAACAGACGCAAAAGTGTACCAAAAGTCAACAGTGCCAAACAGGGCATGGTGCCCATCCTTCACATTTGATTGTGAAAACTGAAACATAGAGTGCACTCAAAGCTGTTTTAAAACCTCCTATAAGTGAGTCATAGATAGTATTGCAATGTTACATGCTACCACTTACTGGCAGGACTCCAAGAACACCAGCAATAGTGCAGGTAGAGCAGGAAACTCCCACGCCTAGACAACAAGACACACAACAAAGGAAAAAATTGAAGAAAGCAGACTCTTCGCCTCTACGCGTTAACCCAAGGCGGCATGTCGGATTAATATTAGCAAGGACATGAACCACGAACGAGAGCAGCCGGAGCAGCCAGCAACAGGAATCACATGGGTGGTAGGTGGACAACATCTGTGGATGGTAGGAGAGAGGTGAAAGTGCGTCAGTGAGGATATGGTACACAGAAAAAGGTAAACCTTGCGGTGACAACCAGAAGTGACAAAGCCCGAGGGCTGTAGAAGAAAGAAGAGGTAATTAGAAAAGCTGAGACATTCAGACGTCCGGAAAAGTGAGTCAGTGGAATCAAGTGTGAGCTTGGTTCTTGGGCTTCCGTGTGCGTCAATTTTTGCTTAAGAGAAGACTTAATCAAACTATAACCCAAAGTAACAGTAACTTTTTTTGTACCTTTTTTTAAGCAACTTAAGATAGCTGCAGTGCAGGCCTAACAAAACATCACCAGAAAAGATACCCAGCATGTGATTGGGTCAGTGGGTGGAAATCCTTGGCCATTGTTGCATGCAAGGGGTATTTGACCGAACACTATACATAAGTGCTTTAGGGAATCTTTTGTGAAAAAATGTTGTGCCCTCAAATAGGGTGAATATGTATAAGCTGTCGTTTATAAAAAGTTTCCCAAAACAAAAAACATGTATACAAACACCCTGATAAAATCTGACAATCTATACTAGATGTCAAATCCCCACTTTGCCAATAATTATGGACGGCACTGTAAATGTAGTACATTTTTGAAAAATATTGTAAATTGCTACAAAATCACATGGACAAAACGCTGCAGGCTCTTTGGCTGTGGAATAACAGAGGAAAGTGCAAATTCCATGATATCAGCTCTGAGGTCAAACCCATCACACATTAGAGAGCTGGACCTGACCAACAACCAACCAGGAGACTCTGGTGTGAAGATGCTCTCTTCTGTCCTCGAGGACCCACTCTGTAAACTGGAGAGACTCTCGTAAGAATTACTGCATACTTATTCTAAAGAGGGCTGGTATAATGGGTTCAACTAGAAGCTTGCAGCTGGACAGTAAAATTGCACCGCCACAATAATCTGTACATTATCTTTTCTCAGGCTTAAATGCTGTAACCTCACTGAGAAATGCTGTGGGTCTTTAGCCTCAGCTGTCAGCTCAAACTCTACGAGTCTGAAAGAATTGTACCTAAGTCACAATTACCTTCAGGATTCTGGAGTGAAGCTGCTCTCTGCTGGACTGGGAAATACACATTGTAAAGTGGGAACACTGGGGTAAGAGTCTCTTTTTCTGAGAGACCCCGAAGTTTCCTGCTAACAAATTACTAAAACCAAAGTAGCATCTGCCAGTCTAAGTTGTCGGCACTTGTCAGGCAAGAAATGTGCTGACGGAACTTGAACAGTTTTTTTAGGTGTCCAGAACTGACAAAATGATGGATGTTTTCTCTTTCCTTGCAGGCTGACTGGCTGTGGGGTCACAGAGGAAGGCTGTGTCTCTCTGGCTTTAGCTCTTAGGTCAAACCCGTTACACCTTAGAACACTGGACCTAAAAAGCAATAAACCAGGAGACTCTGGAGAGAAGCTGCTCTCTGATATCCTGGAGGATCCATTCTGTAAACTGGAGAAACTTAACTTAATTTAATTGACAGTTTGTTTAGCAGTTTGTCTGTAATGCAAAAACCCAGTGTTTCATCACCTTTTCAGGTGGAAGCTCAAACCAACAGCAAGTGAAAAAAATGATGTGGATTTCTATTGTCCCCAGTACTAGGTGCATCTGGGTATTGATGTTGTTTAATCATTGTATTGTAATGCCACACCTGTCAGGTGGATGGATTGGAGAGACATTAACCTGTTAAAATATTTAATACCATAGGATGAGTGCTCGGGACAAAAAGCTAATAAATGTATCAATTTAAGGTTTTAAATCAAAACCTGTCTTCAATGTTTTTCCCCTGAATGAAGAAAACAACTAACAGAACTGTGATTTCCGAATCAGGTGGTGGGTCATGTGTATAAGCATGCCAGAGTGAATTCAGAGATTCACATTATATTTCCCTCTATACACATACTAAAATGCAACTCTATTTGATTTTATTTGTTACTGCATTATTTTATTAAATAAAAATGAGCATTTACTGCATTTCCTGTCTATTCATTCTGGATATAACACAACTTTTGTTGAATTGGTGCTAATTTCTAATGAAAATATGAATATCTATAAATCTCATTCTGAGAAAGCATGTACGAGGTTTTAAATTAGATCTTAGGCTTGCTTTTGTTTGTTTTTGGAATACTTTTTTAGAGTAAGGCTTTCAAATCGTGTTCGACCGAATTCCTAAATTGTATTGGTTGGCAGAAAAAACATTTTGAAGTCCATCAAAGTTACGATGGTGGTCAGACGGAGACCGAAGAACCACACACATTGTGACCGTTAGGGGGCAACATTTGTTTAAATTCTTACGTTTTCTGGATTCACCCGCATACCATACTGCACACATTTCCGGAAGTGATTCAGTAATTTGATACGGTTTAATCTTGTTGAAAGATATTCATTAATTTGATACGGTTAGATCTGTTGAGCCATCAGTTGAGTTAAAAGATTCAGACGGTATATCTATGTCTTTAATATATAGTAAATTCTTCCTGGTAGTATTCTTTGTAGAACGCGTGTTCGTGTGCGGTTGACGGTATAACTAGGGACGTTAGATGCCACAGATCAGTCAACACATGATCCTTGGTTTGATGGCCGTTCGCTGAACTGTCCAATCAATCGTGAATATGGAAGACGAATGGGAGGAGGAGGTAAGACCAAATGTGGTTTTCGCAAAGTTTAGTTTGCTGTAGCTTGGTTTCATCCCCTATGAAACGGCACTGACACATTGAGAGCAGTTAAAAAAAAGTCCGAATAATTGAAATCGCTACGTGTCCAGACCTGTTTGTTATAAAGGGGTTTGGTTTACAGCGGAACCAGTGGAATGAGAGCAACCGTGGTCATGTAATTCACAACATGTGAGTTTGAATCACAATAATCTAGCGTACATTCAGAAGTGTATACTCTCAGTAGTTAAGACATCTAATATCACGCTGGCTTGGTTTAGCTGACCTACATACTTTTCTAGAATTATTCTCATAGTAATTTACTTTTACCTCTCTCCTTTATACGACGCTGCGTATAATGTAAATAAAAACAGAATGCAGTGATATGCCGACCATTTAAACCCAATATTCAAAAGAAAATAGTACCAAGACAACAAATGAAATGTTGAAACTGAGACTTTATTGTTTCTTGAAAAATAAATTGCCTACTTTGAATTTGATGCCAGAAGTAAGTTTAAATTTTTTGGGACAGAGGCAACGAAAGACGATTGTAATATCACACAACTAATTAGGTCGATTGGCCTAATTAGTTGTGTGATATTGTAACATGACTGGTATTTAAAGATCATTCCAGAGAGGATGGATCTATCCGAAATTGCACATCATTGCATTCTGTTATTTTCGTTTTACCCAATTGTAGATTAACGACTGAACATTTTGGCAACAATTAGAGATTGGGATGTTCCCTCGATGCACAATGGGCCAATACAGTAATTTAGAGAAACACTACAAAATCTATCTGTAATATTAACATTGGAAAATTACTGAAGGCAATACAACATTCCCTCCTCTTCCACTTTTTTCTCCTCATTCTCTAACATCCATCATGCTTTAGGAGCAGATTGTCGTGGTTGAGCTCTCAGGCATTATAAACTCAGATTTCTTAACCAAGTGTCAGGGCACTTGCAAAATACTGGTGAGTAATCTAGCTTCTTTCTCTCTGCCTTGCTTACCACATTAGGTAGTACAATAATAATTTAGTTACAACTTGTGAAGTTGCTTTCCATCTGATTTTCCACATGTTGTGTTGAAGGACATTGACAGTGAACAGCCAATGATGCAGGTGGGAAGATACGTTTTTGCAGGAGAATATGCAGGTAAGTTAATAATTTGATGCTGGATTCTGCTTGCTTATGTCTGAATTCCTAAAGAATGCGTATTTCGGAATATTGCAGCATGTTCAAGAATAAAAGCCTCCCATTCTTTAAGGGATGAAGGAGATGTTAATCTATTTCACACTGTGTTCCAAAAGGTCTTTAAAGGTACACTTTACAACTTAACGCCACCTATTGGCAGTGAGTTGCATATTGGTTCAATAACTCCATTAGGATCTGACACTGTCATTACTATGATTATACTGGCCAGTTTGAAACGGTGTCACCTCCAACCACCAATGCTGGAACAATGCCCACAGACCTTTGTTTGAAATGGGGTCAGATTTGATGGGCTCTTTGAATAACAACAGTATATTGAATTAACAAAGTGAACAGCTTAACCAATCAAAATGTCATCTGGACTATCTGTTGCGTTAGATGCATTGCCATAAGAGACTCATTGATGGCTATCTAGCGAACATGAAACCATAATTGTGCTAGCTAGCACTTGCTGGACCAATAATATAAGCACTTTGACTAGTTTACATAGCAAAAAGGCAATATAATTGCCTCTTCCATGCAATATTCGCTTGCACATATGGTTTAGTTTATAGAGAACACTAGGTTGTAACACTATATTCCAGCAAGAAATGGAATCAAGGAGTGTCTGCTCGGACACAGCTTAGCTGGTTAACTTATTTTCTCAACTAAAGAAACCTTAAAACTTATCTGTGCTCATAAAAATAGAATAAATAAGAACATTGAATTATTTTTTATATAGTATAATTGTTTCTATATCATCAATCTAGTAACTTACACATATTTCCTTGACTATTTAGCCAACTAGCTAAATGAGGTGATGTAACCTACTTATCAGTTAGAAAAGTTAGCCAACTCTATCACTGTTCACACAAACTTCAGCTCTCTCCATCAAATGCAAAATGTCCCCTTATTTGCCTTATGTTTGTGTTGCATCCGTATATATATATTTTTTGAGGGGGGTCATTCAGTGTAGGCTACATGAACCCAAACAAAGTTTGTAAGTGGCCCTCACCTCACACAACTTCATTGTTCTGGTGTCAAGGTTTTATGCTCTTTACACCAAGTAATATGTCTTTGTGCATTGGCGTAAGATACATGCTGTTTACAGATGGCTGCCCTCCCATATATTCCAGCTTTGTGAGGCTCACAACATACAGTTATGGTTGAGATTGTCACAGAGGTGCTGATTCAATTCATTGGTTTTGTCTGAGGCTATGCCTTTGGGGTGTTGAGCAACTACCTTGTTGAGTGCCCGCCCCTCCCTGTTGGTCAGCTCCAGTTTGGCAAATGGCATATTTGTGACTTTTCCCCTTCAAATATTGAATACATTTGCATTTTTTTAACCGATGCACCTTCAATTCAGGCTCTGACTTAGGTGTCTTGTTCATTCAAGAACTAAGAATATAAAAGGGCTGATTACTGGACATCTTTTATAACTGGAACATACACCGATCTGCCATAACATTATGGCCACCTGCATGATATTGTGTAGGTCCCTCTTTTGCCACCAAAACCGCCCTGACCCGTAGAGGCATGGACTCCCCTTGACATGAAGGTGTGCTGTGGTATCTGGCACCAAGACGATAACAGCAGATCCTTCACGTCTTGTAACTTCTGCGGTGGGGCGTCCGTGGATCAGACCTGTTTGTCCAGCACATCCCACAGATGCTCGATTGGATTGAGATCTGTGGAATTTGGAGGCCAAGTCAACACCATGAACACATAGTTGTGTTCCTCAAACCATTCCTGAACCATATTTGCTTTGTGGCAGGGTGCATTATCCTGCTGAAAGAGGCCAGTGCCATCAGGGAATACCGTTGCCATGAAAGAGTGCACATGAATGGCAGGACCCAAGGTTTCCAAGCAGAACATTGCCCAAAGCATCACACTGACTTTGCCGGCTTTCCTCCTTCCCATGATGCATCCTGGTGCCATGTGTTCTCCAGGTAAGCGACAAACATGATTCATCAGACCGGGCCACCACCTTCCATTGCTATGTGGTCCAGTTGTGATGCTCACGTGCCCTTTGTAGGCACTTTCGGCAGTGGCAGGGTCAGCATGGCCACCCTTGGCTGGTCTACGGCTTTGCAGCGCCATTTGCAACAAACTGATGTACTGTGTGTTCTAACACCTTTCTATCAGTACCAGCATTAACTTTTTCAGCAGTTTGAGCTACAGCAGCTTGTGTGTTGGAAAAACGACGTGGACCAGCCCTCGCTCCCCACGTGCATCAGTGAGTCTTGGCCGCCAATGACCCTGTGTCCAGTTCACCACTTTTCCTTCTTTGGACCACCTTTGATAGGTACTGACCACTGCAGACCAGAAACACCCCAAAAAGGCTGCAATTTTGGAGATGCTCTGATCCATTACTCAGATCCCTACACATGCCCATTTCTCCTGCTTCTAATGCATCAACTTTGAGGACAGAATGTTCACTTGCTACCTAATTTATCCCACCCACTAACAGGTGCCATGATGATGAGATTATCAGTGTTATTCACTTCACCTGTAAGTGGTCATAATGTTATGGCCGATCGGTGTATCCAGCTCATTTTGAATTAACCTTATTTGAACTCTGCGGCTTCATTGGTTATTGTGTTGGATTGTTTAACCCCTGCAGTTATGTTGCTTTACATGTTTAGGAATTGTTGTTTGTGCCCTGTTGTTGCCATACTGAGTTACATTCTGAGTGTCTCCCATCTCCCTGACAGATACTCTGGGCACTTGTGTGCTCTTTGAAGAGGGAACTTCAAGTGGTGAGTTTTTTTTAACAAGTGGTCAGTTTTAGAGGTGAAATGAACATCACTTGCTCTAATTTCTGTGTCTGTGTTTTTGGCAAAGACCCTCAGGCCAGTCCAAAGCTAAACTATAAGTGCCACACAGTGAAGAAGCTGATGATGCAGAGAACCTTCCTTACTGAGAAAAAGGAAGGAGACGACTGCTCAGGTTAGTCCACTATTTCACACCCATAACACGCTGCTGAGCTAGGCTTTTTATTGTGGACTGATAAAAGCCTTGGCATACTTGAGCATTTTTGTTGCTGAATTTGTTTATGGTGTGACAAAACTAATGTGTTTAAGTTCATTGTAATACTACTGGGGGATAGTAAACTGTAATACTACTGGGGGATAGTAGAGTCAGATGAGCTGAGAGGCAGTCTACTAACCCAATCCCATAGAGCAGATAGTAGCCAAACAAAACATTGACACAACAAACAAGGAATAACTCCATTTACATTTTTGCATTTCAAAATGGACATGTTAAATAACAGTATTTTACACAACAAATATGTTTATGGTCCAGTCAGCAGATGATAGGAACATTGTCATAGAATTCTTTAATGTTTTTCACGTGCTGGTTAGTACATCACATGTACTGCTTATTTCCCCGGTACATACACTATTATGTAGGACCAGCAACAACAAAAAAGAAACGCAAAGCTAACTGGTGGTGGATATAAACAGTTCTCCCCTTAAAAGACTAACTAGGTCCAGGACATCATCGGTTTAGCTGGGACAGCTTGATTGAATAAAAGCTAGCTGATAGATGCTAACAGTGTTGTTCCCCTACAACAACAAAAACATCCAAATTACATAATCTGTTACATACAGCTGTGCTCAAAAGTTTGCATTCCCTTGGAGAGTTGGTAATATATGTACCATTTTAAAGAAAACATGAGTGAGCTTGCAAAACATTTATTTTATTTATTATGGGATTCGATTCATATTCGACTTTAGGTTATAACAGAATGGGACAATCAAAGAATGGCACAAAACAAAACATGGCAAAAACATAGAAAAAATGAACTGACCCCTGTTCACAAGTCTGCATGGCCTTAATTCTTAATATTGTGTATTGCACCATTTTAGTGTCAATGACAGCTTGCAGTCTTTTGTAATAGTTGTCTGTGAGTCCCCAAATTCTTACAGGTGGTATAGCTGCCCATTCATCTTGGCAAAAGGCCTCCAGGTCATGCTAAGTCTTTTGTTCAGGTCATGCTAAGTCAATGGTTACACCTTTTTCTGCTGTAACCATTGGAGGGTCAACTTGGCCTTGTGCTTGGGGTCATTGTCATGCTCCAAAGTCTAAGAGCGTCCCATGCGCAGCTTCCGTGCAGAAGAATGCAAATTGACTCCCTGTATTTTCTGATGACATGCTGCATTCATCTTGCCATCAATTCTCACAAGATTCCCCATGCCTTTAAAGGACTCAACTCCAAAATATCAGTGAGCCTCCACCATGCTTCACAGTAGGGATGGTATTCGGTTCATTGTAGACCTTGTTGACCCCTTTCCAAACATAGCGATTATGCCAGAGGCTATGAGGTGTGTCAATGTGTTTTCGGGCATATTGTAACCAGGCTTTTTTGTGGCATTGGCGCAGTAAAGGGTTCTATCTGGCAACTCTACCATGGAGCTCATTTTTGTTCAAGTATCTTCGTATTGTGCTCCTTGAAACAACCATACCGTTTTTTCCAGAGAAGCTGGTATTCCTCGTGAGGTTACCTCTGGATTTTATTTGTATCCCAAACTAGAGATGTCCGAACTTTCCACTTCTTATTAAGTGATTGAACAGTACTGACTGGCATTTGCAAGGCTTTGGATATCTTTTTATATCCTTTTCCATCTTCATAATGTTCCATTACGTTGTTACAAGAGTCTTGACTGTTATTTTCTACTCCCCATGGCTCTAGCCTGCTCAGTGCATCCACACTGTACTGATGCTGCTGCCACCACCATGATTCACTGTGGATATGGTGTTCTTTGGGTGATGTGCAGTGTTGTTTTTGCGCCAAACATACCTTTTGGAATTATATCTAAAAGGTTCAACCTTGTTTACATCAGATCATAACATAATACATTTTCCTGTGTGCTTTTGGGAGATGTATGTTTTGGCAAACTTCAGCTGGGCTTGGATGTTTTGGATGGCCCATTCATATGAAGAATACGGGAGAATATTGTCACTTGTAACACACAGCCAGTACTTGCCAGAAATTCCTACAACTCCTTTGATGTTGCTGTAGGCCTCTTGGAAGCCTCTCTGACCAGTTTACTTCTTGTCTTTTCATAAATTTTGGAATGACATCCAGTTCTTGGTAAGGTCTCTGTTGTGACATATTTTCTCCAGTTGATAATGACTGTCTTCACTGGTATATCTAATGTTTGGAAATTATTTTGTTACCTTTCTCCAGACTGATATCTTTCAACAATGAGTTCCCTCTGATGCTTTGGCTTTTGCACTTAGATGCAACTAAGAAAATGTCAATAAAATCAGAACAGCTGAACTTTATTTGTGATTAATCAGTCACTTTGAATGATTGCAGGTGTGTAATGACTCTTATTTAATGGCAAATGCTATTACGACTGGAACCGATGCACTGTCGCAAACGTTACCTAGGTGACTTTCAACTTTAATCGCTTGAGCTACAGGATCAGAACAAAGCATGAAGGCAGGTTTTTTTTCCTTAGTTTTCATTCTATATTTACCTTCCAAGGCACAAGTCCAGTGACTACACGTCTAGGTCAAAACTCAAGTCTTTTGAGCAGATCGCCAGTCAACTTGAGAAAGCTGAATAGGACATAGTTTGCTTGTGCCAGTTTGAATTCAGCCAATTCTGCCGGCTGTTTCATCAGTGTACAGTTTTACAAATCATTCACAGAGATCTGAAAACGGAGATCTGAATGTAATTTTGGAGTAGTTTTCCACCTGCAATGCAGCTTTGAGATAGCGGTATGAAATGTTTCCATTCATAAATTTGGAAAATGTTAATAATGCTAATTACAGACTGGGACAAAGCTGAATAATGGATTGTTTAAAATGTGACTCTCTTAGCTTTCTGGAATATTAATTTTGGATTAACTACCTGTTTAACTGTTCATGTTGGAAACACATCTATTACAGAATTGCATTGTCTTTCGAGTTACGGTGAAACATTGAAATGTGTGACGTCAACTTCCTAATGAAAAATCTTAATGCTTGATTTTTGACTGTTTCTTGCTGTGCTGTTGCAGGAGACTTTCAGTTCCTGCCAGTGGTTGAAGTAGTGTCCCCAGCCAGACATGACTCACCCTCTAACTCCATCCATAACCCCGACGGGACCTCCAAGCCAGCAGAAGAGGTGGAGGCACAGATGGAGAAGCCAGATAGCCCATCAGATGCATAGGTGTAAAGCATCAGGTTGTCATTTCCCCACTCCGCCGGGATAGCGGCTGGGCATTGGTAGCTGATGGAACTGGGCCATAAGTTTTCCATTCCTCGTAGTGGACCTTTATAAACAGCTTGGACTAAATATACCCTCACCCTTCCTGGACTGCAGTCTCTATGTCGACAGGCTCTAAACCCTGAACCCTCAGATCGTGAGTGAGATGTTATACCGTCACTTCCGAGTGTACTTGCAAGTGCACTTTCCCAAGTAAGGGAATGATGATTGTGTTAAACAACTTGCTACATTATTCATTAAATAGCCATGCACCACACAGTCTGACAAGTGTAGTTCCGTTGATTGAATGTGAATATTTGAGGCTACTGGTGTAATACACGTTACCACAGATTGCATTGAATTGTGGGTGATATCAATGCTGCAAGTTAGCGAAGTTGTTCACTTGTCCCCCTGAAACAAAATCATAGGCTCAAGGGGCAGTTTGGAAAGGCAGTAATGATTGAATGATTTCCCCCCAGGGAAAGTACATATGGCAAGTGCTAGAATGCTTTCTACTTTGTGAATGGAGTCTCCAGGCCTGTCTCAAATCACATTACCAATCAAAATAAGGTTCTGGTGTGCAGTGACTTGTTGGGGGAGATTACATCTGTTTTCAATAGGATATAATCAGTTTAGACTATTGTTTGAAACCAGTTATTGTTTTGCACAGTTGTCTTTTCAGGCAGAAGATTTTAAATGGATGATAAAGTCACCCAAGTAGCTTTAAGATTTACCCATTATATGTATTTTATGTTTTTGTTTATAATATTCTGTATGTTGTGGAAATATGAAATATAATATGACAATGTGTACTTTAAAACATTCTCTGGAAAAAAATCAGATACCACTCATTTATTTCTTTAAAATGTATGTATGGCAGCCATTCCAGTGTCTGTTAAATTCCATGACAAAAGAGTTGAAAAGAAAAGCTTTGAGTGAGGACAAGAAAGGTTCAATTTTGTCTTTACTGTGGCAGAACGATACTGTGTGTCAGGTTGCTTCCATCCTGATAATGTCAAAGTGGGCGGTTCATAAGAACAAGGTCAAGCAACAGACATAGGAGATGACAAAGCTACAGACTGGCAGAGGGCGAAGATGGCTGTCGACTGTCCACTGACCAAGATGACTGTCAACTCATTTGAATGTCACTCAACACCCGTAGGATGACATCAAGTGACCTACCAAAAGAATGGCAAACAGCATCTGGGGTTAAGTGCAAGGTGAGGACATGCAAAGCTAGAAAAAAGACTGTCAATGAGAAGCAAAGAAGTGTCAGGCTGAAATTTGCAAAAGACCCTACGGATTGGACCGTAGAAGAAGGGAGTAAGGTCATCTCTGACGGGTCACATTTTAAGCCTTGCCCAACACCTGGTCTTCTAATGGTTAGATGGAGACCTGGAGAGACCTACAAGCCACAGTGTCTCTCACCCACTGTGAAATTTGGTGGAGGATCAATGATGATCTGTGGATGCTTCAGCAAGGCTGGATTGGGGTAGATTTGTCTTTGTGGGGGGGACACGAAACAAGCCAAGTATTAGGTCATCCTGGAAGAACATCCGCTTCCTTCTGCTCTGACAATGTTCCAAAACTCTTGAGAATAGTTTTTTCCAGCAGGACAATGCTCCATGCCACACAGCCAGGTCAATCAAGGTGTGGATGGAGGACCACCAGATCAAGACCTTGTCATGACCAGCCCAATCTCCAGACCTGAACCCCTTTGAAAACCTCTAGAATTTGATCAAGAGGATGATGGATGGTCACAAGCC
Organism: Esox niger; assembly: GCA_016801105.1. NCBI lineage: Eukaryota > Metazoa > Chordata > Actinopteri > Esociformes > Esocidae > Esox > Esox niger. The sequence continues at coordinate 20,280 of JACXGJ010005696.1, read as the reverse complement.
ATCAAACAAAGCCGAGCGACTTGAATTTTTGTGCCAGGAGTGGAATAAAGTCACCCAACAGCAATGTGACAGACTGGTGGAAGACTTGCCAAGACGCATGAATGCTGTGATAAAAAATCAGGGTTATTCCAACAAATATGAATTTCTCTTAAACTCTTATAACTCTTAAAACATTTGTATTTTGTCGAAAAAAGAATATGAATTTGTTTTCGTTGCATTGTTTTCCAACCTCAAATAATGCATCTCTTTTTGGTTATTTTGACCCGTTTTTTTATTTTCTACAAATAAAAAAAATAAAAATCTATATTTTTTGTTGTGAGTAATGTCAGTAGTTTATAGAATAAAAACAAAAAAATATTTTACTTAAACAATAATAAAACCAGAGAAACTGATAATTTTGCTGTGCAGTTTTCTCCTTTCCAAAAATAGTCGAAAAGTAAGGTTTTGAGTGAGGAACAGAAGACTAAAATTAAGAGACCATTGCAAACTGAAGCCTTCTTATCCTCACTCATAACGACTCTTTTAAATTTTTTGGGAACGGAAAGAAAAAATGTGCTGTGATTTCTGAATATTTTCCGGAGCTGTATGTTGTAGTATCTCCATTCTAGCATTTCGAAAATGGGATGTCCTATCATTGTCCATATTTCAATGATTGATGATTACATTGGCATGTTATTATTATTACTATGTAGGCGGCATACAAAAACGCAGCAATGTGTGGTAAAACTCACAACCAGAAATCGGTGTTGTGCAACGAAATAAATCAATGCTGCGCTGTTAATTTCTGCCGGACAAGTGCTGCTGTTTTTGTGAATGGTGAAAGTGGTTTTCTTTACACGCTTGAGGACGTGGCGGTTATTAGCTAATCACAAGGCTGAATGTGTCTGGAAGAGGAAGAGGGCGGCAGTACACCATCGTGTCTGATGTGTTATTGGCTGGCTGGGGTTTTTGCTACGGAAATTGCGTTACGGCGATGGGTGTGTAGCTGTAGTATATGTTCAAAATCGAAAATACTTTTCTGAGAGACCGGTGGTGAGTGAAATAACATTATTTTTAAAAACCTGTTTCAATTTTAAATTAATTTCTGTTTTTATGATATTGTAACATTAACGTTACACAGACTGAAGAAAAAGCAAACGCAACCTCCGTCATGGCCATGCAATTATGAATAATCGAACAATTAGCTAGCTTACTAGCCGACTATAACGGGTAACTTTGCAGTTCCATAGAGATTGTTAGAGGACATCTGTGACAACGCGTTCCACATGGACATAACTTGTCCTGTCAGTGCTCAAACATACAATAACTAAGTTACGTTCGAAGCTCAATCTTATTTATCTTGCACACGCTGATCCCTTCCATATATGGTTGGTTGCTAACTTGCTAATGCCGTCACACCGACAGCACTTTAAGGGCCGGTTTTGCACGGATTAAGCCTAGAGTAGTATAGGACAAATAAAATCAAGTTCAGTAGAAAACTACATTGGGCTCTTTGTTTTTTATAGACTAGGCTTAATCTGTGTCTGTGAAACCGGCCCCAAGTATCGTAAACTAATGACAAATTATTGTTATCAACTGAATTCACTCACACTGAATTATAATGTGTTGTAAACCCTCTTAGTTCTCCCGTGTCACTACTCTCTGTCTTCTCCTGTCTCTGTGTGTCTGTTTCAGAGAATGGAGCTGAGGCCGTTGGTTATGTGTTTCGCGCTGTGCGTGGTCTATGCTTCCAGTAAACCGACGAGCGAGAAGAAGGACCGTGTCCACCACGATGACCCACTTAGCAACCGCGACCATGATGATGCAGAGAACTTTGATTATGACCATGAGGCATTTCTTGGACAGGACGAGGCTAAGACCTTCGATCAGCTCACACCCGAAGAAAGCAAGGAAAGACTGGGGTAATGAAAAACACTCACACACTGGTTCCACTCTCACACCCTCACCCTAAACATTGAGTTTGAAATCGAGAAATTATTTGCGTAGGTGGTTCCACACCTTACCTGTCACTCCTTCCATGCAGTATGTTGGTTGAACGGATAGATGAGGACAGTGATGGGTATGTATCAGTGGAGGAGATGAAAAAGTGGATAAAACACAGTCAGAAGAGGTGGATCTATGATGATGTGGACCGCCAGTGGAAAGGTCATGACCTTAATGGAGACGGCCTGGTGTCATGGGAGGAGTACAAGAACGCTACATATGGATACATACTAGGTATGGAAACACGCCCACACACAAACTGAAATAATGTAACATTTGACAACACTGATCAGTCCCTTAATACTGGAAGGTGTCATTTAGGCTTGGTATGTTTGACCCATAGATGATCCAGATCCAGAAGATGGCTTTAGTTACAGACAGATGATGTCACGTGATGAGCGGAGATTCAAAATGGCTGACCAGGACACAGACTTGAAGGCAAATAAAGAAGAGTTTACAGCCTTCCTCCATCCTGAGGAGTATGACCATATGAAGGATATAGTTGTACTGGTGAGTTATACACACTACTGTATGTACTGTGTGGAATACACACAAAGTAATTATTGAGTATGGTGCCAAATCTTTAACATCTATGCTTTCTCCCTGTGTAGGAGACCATGGAGGACATTGATAAAAACGGAGATGGCTTCATTGATCTTGAGGAGTATATTGGTGAGCTGTTATCTGTTAGTACTCTTGAAGTGTGTATATATATAAATTACACAATACCTGGTGTTTTACATAGGTTGTTTATAACCTGCAATAACACCTGGATGAGTCCATAGGGGACCCAAAGTATGTACTTAGCAACATTTTTGATCTTTCTTTCTTCCCCTCGGCCTTCTCTTCGTTAGGGGACATGTATAACCAGGAGGGTGACCCATCAGAGCCAGAGTGGGTGAAGACTGAGAGAGAACAATTTACTGAGTTTAGAGACAAAAATAAAGATGGCCTCATGGACAAAGAGGAGACCAGAGATTGGATCCTCCCATCAGACTACGACCACGCAGAGGCAGAAGCAAAACATCTGGTCTATGAGTCAGATAATGACAAGGTGTGTGTGTCTTCACTCACAATGATAGTAAAACATAGACAATTCTGTCCTTATAAGAACCTCTTGCCTGTTCACTTTGATAGTAAAACAACTGATGGTGGGTGTTTCAGCATGTACTAAGACTGTATATTTCTTATCCCTCTGTAGGATGGCAAACTGACCAAGGCAGAGATCGTTGAGAAGTATGACCTCTTCGTAGGTAGTCAAGCCACAGACTTTGGCGAGGCCTTGGCCAGACATGATGAATTCTAATCCTTCCACTTCCCAAACTGGTTTAGGCTCAAGTTCAGGTTTATGGAGCTGAAACCCCAATTCCTAAATAGTGCACTATGGGTAATGGAGTGACATTTTCATTCTGATGCCTCTGACAGTAATTTATTTGATTTCCTGGCCTGCTATACACATCCTGTTGTAGTGCATGACTTTGGACATCAGGAAACACCTGGTTCTGGACTCACCTCCATCACCCCCTCGTTCAATCCGAACAATGGGCAAGTTACACAGCATTTCCTTAGTTATGTCTTCGTTTATAGATCCAATGTCATTTTGTCAAAAACAATGTGTAGAATTCTACAGAGGTAGTTTTTTAATTTTGGTATCTTTTAAAATATCTACCAGGCATGCAATTTATTGCAGAACTATGTATTCAGTTTGGGGTATTAGAAACAAACTGAATTGGTCTCAACCTTGGTGTATAGCCTTGTCTGTCTTCTATACACTTGACTGTGAGGCTGATGTAACACTCACAGCTGACCACTCTATGGACTACCTCCACAAACGGCTGTTATTTGATTGGCAGCAACACTGTCCTAATAGCCACACTCCTAATGTGGCCTGGCCTCCCAAAGTCCAGATTAGTGTTTGATACCAATGGAGTAGGCTTGATCCAGGACTCATGAAGACAGTACCAGTGTGATAGGTCAGCACCGCCAGGACTGGGCTGGTTCTGCCAGGTCCTGAAGGGTGCAGGGTTCAGTTCCTATGTGTGTGTTCGAGCTTGGTATGGCTCAATTATGGGTTAGATCACATAACATTACTTCAGTTTGAGATCTTCCTGTTTCCTAATTTCTGAAAATATTCATAGCCCTGTACAGGCTGAAAATGTAAAACCCTAGAGTTTAGGGCTTGTCATCTGTCTCTCTTCCCTTTCTGTGTGTCTCTCCACTGAGTGCCTCCTTTATCTTTTAAGAACCTACTGAAACATATACTCTACCACTAGACACTCACGCACTCTACACCCTCAAACTCTACATAACACGTTCTATAAACACACATACTACACTCATCTTTGGAGACTTACAGAGTCAGAATTTTGCCTCTTCAGGTCCTTAGTTATTATTGTCTGACTATATAACTTACTGGATGATCCTCTATAACCACTTCTATTGATCTGGTTGAACTTCACTGAAACCCTCTCTCCTAAGGGCTACATATATCTGCCATAGCAATGACTTAACAAATGTTATATGCCATGACTTCTAGTGTTAAGTAGATTGTGATTGACAGTCACTGTTGGTATGATAGTTTGACAGTTATGAAGCCTCTATGATGCAGGGTTTTAAAGTGTTTCCCTATCTTATAAAATGATAGAATATTATGGTAATCTGTATATTATAACTATTGTTTTTTACATGCTGAATGCGCCATGTCTGCCGCTAATGACCAGTACTACCCTGTACATAAGTTGTCACCTGTTGCCTTGTCAACAGTGTGCTATTGTCAGGCAGGTGGAGATGTTTTATTTCTGATTTAAGGAGGTGTGGAGTACCATTGTGTGATGGTGATTTTATATAAATATAAATAATTCCTGTACCCCCAGATAGGTTTTTGACAAATCAGAATAAACCCCATTATGCAGTATGTTTCCGCCACAATTTCAACATTAAAGACAACAAACAAATTTGCCTTTCAATGTTATCTTTTTTTGCCAAATGAACCAGGAATGCACTGGTGAGGAATTTCACAATTGTATCTCGACCAATGACCCCGCTATGATTCCTCCCATTACAGAATGTCTTCACCTAGAGCACCTGAACACACAGATCAATAGAATGTCTGTCTACATAATACCGGGCAAGGTGATCAACAGAGTGGCAAACTCTGCGCATGTGTGTACGTGCACAAATCTGTGTTTCTCTTTGGTCAAGGTGAACTGGGTGGGGCCGGAACTTGATCCCAGCATTGCCGCAGAAACCGCATCCTACAGTTCTAATTCAGGCAGCAGCGTCTATATATGGAGTTAATACGAGAGAAGATGGTATCGACCGCAGAAAACATTGAATGTATTTAACAGTATGTGCATGTCCATTGGCACAGATGTATAGCAATGCGTAAGGCGCATTCACACAGACGAATTCAATACAAACGTGTACACAGCATAGACACCCACATTTATACAGGTTAGACTCACAGAAGGTTAATAGATTAACACCAGTCATTCAGCTGAATGTAGATGCTGTCTCCTGCTGAACTCTCATTATGCTAACGAGCCTATAAAAAGCTCTGTCACAAAGCCATGAATATTAATCAATGTCCCTGCCAGGGTGACCTATGAGGGTGTTGCAGCAGAGGTCACAGAGGGCGGGGCTTGGACCAGAGCGACTCAACCCCTTGGGATGTACCCCATAGAGCATGAATATCCCCATACTAACAAACAGCCAACCAGAGATGGCCTCACTCCTGCCCCTTTCTCTCTCATTCCCTTTTTCCTGTTATACCTGTACTCTTTCTTTCATAGCCTTTGATAAATGAACAGAGTGTTAAAACAAAAAAACTGCCACCCCTCCTTCCATTATCTTTTCTGTTCCTTTCCTCATCCTTTCATCTCTTTTCCGACGTCTGTTATCATCTCCCGTCTTTCACCTCTTTTTGTGCAGAGGTGTACCTGGGACTCATCACTCTCCACCCTGCAGCTAGACAGAACCAAGGCAGGCGGGGCACACACACACATAAATAGGTAAGGATTCACAATATATATTTGGATTACTGTTTCTCCCTGAAGGTGTGGTCAGTGATTAGTGGAGCTAGGGTTACAATGTTAGGTTAACGTTAGATAAAGTATTCCACAGTTTCTTAGTGGCAGATTAATCCTAGTCCTGAACTAAAAATCGTTAATCCATGAACATTAGTTTTTTTGTCTTTGTAGGGTTTGATTTAGGGTAAGAATGCAGGGTTATGCTAGGATATGAAAGGTTGGGAATGTTGGTTTAGGGTTAGATTAATAATTAGATTATGGTGAATTATATTTCCAGTTTCGGTTGTAAATGAGAAATATCAGAACTATACAAAACATCCTATATTTAGTTTAACACAATTTAAATGCATTCAGGTCTGAAGTCCTATTTTACAGTAAGGACCTGACAGAGTGGATTAGATTCTGATGTCTTATTTTACAGTAAAGAGTCAACAGAGTGGGTTGGAGTCTGATGTCTTCTTTTACGGTAATGACCTGAAAGATGGTTTAATCTATGTCATATTTTAGATAAAGGTCCTGACAAAGTGGGTTGGAGTTTGATGTTTTATTTTACAGTGAAGACCTAACAGAGAGAGTTAGTGATGTTGTATTTTACAATAGGGACCTCAAAGAATGGGTCTTATTCTACAGTAAAGACTCAACTGTGATATGTATATCCACTGATTCAATTAGGATGTAATTGTCATTGCATGTTAAAGCAGTTGTATGATGCCAGTCTGTTTTGGATTATGTGCTGCTAGCATGGATAATGTCAAGGGCAAAATGGGTTAGCACCAGAGTAAAAGCGTATGGAGCGAAATGGGACCATCCGAACACTGGACTAAAATCCTCCTCTACTTGTTTTCCAAGAGAGTTCATACACTAATAATATCCTTTCTCTGTCCTCATCCCTTCTCCATCTGTTGTGTGGTCAGCAGGTTTGACAGGGTTGTGTATCCTGTGTTACAGAAGGCCTTAGTGCGGACCCAGCAGAAACACAAGAGGTCATTTAATACGCAGGCACATGCACACACACAAATACACACGTTTATATACTGTGCGTAAGGATGTTTTGAGGACCAAAATGTATTCTAATGAGAAGTCCTATTTTTCTCTACCCATAACCCAAAAAATTATCTTAAACTGACAACTCTAATCCGACCACAAATCTAAACCTACCTTAAATCATAACTAAACACTAAACCTATTTTTAAATAATAAAATAATAACTCTAACTTGAAGCTCAAGCAATCATGACAGTGTCATGATTTGTCATGGGTTACTATACATCTAAGGACTTCTGGTTCAATATTAATAAATACTCACACATTCATACAGACATACATATCAGTAACCACAAGTCCATTCGATGGTGGACCTCTCTCTCTTGTTCTCTCTCTCGCTCTCTAGGTGATGACCGGCAGTCATAGGGCTGCTTTAGCGCAGCCCAGCCCCGCTCTCCTGTCAACCAGCCTTAATGCCACAACAACCCCAGAACATAGGCAAGGAGGCCACGCCCCTACAAAGTTTATGAACGAGTTGCACTCTTTGCAAAGTGAGTTACATATGAAGCTAATGTTTGGAACAACATTAGTTGGTTAAAAGGCAGTTCAGGTGCATAAAGTATTACAATTAAATACAATTCCCAAACATTTTATATTAAACACTTGGTATTGATATGTTATCCCTGCGTGCGTGCGTGGATATGCATGTGTGTGCAGTGCCATCATGGGCTATTATAGCTCTATGTGTTGTGAGTGTGTTTCTGGTGTTGTCATGCTGCTTGTGTGTATGGAGGAAATGTCTGAATAAGAAAGACAAGGGCTCAGACAAGGAGAAGAAGAAGAAGGGCAAGAATGTGTTGAACACGGACACTGAGCTGGAGGGAGGCACGTCTGAGGTAAACATGCTTTATAGAGCCAACTCCTTTTGGAACACTGCTCAACAATGTTGAATAAATAGTATGGTGTAATGCAGATTAGGCTGTGTGTGGTTGCTTGTTAGTCTGTATCAGGGTTATCTGTGTGTGTGTGGGTGTGTGTGGGTGTGTGTGTCTGTGTGTGTTTGTCCTGTAGCCTCTGAAGGATGAGAGGGACACAGAGACTAGATTGACTGGCAGGGAGGAGGAGGAGGAGCCTAAAGAAGACATGAAACTGGGTAAACTGGAGTTCTCATTGGACTACAACTTTACAGAAAACACGGTGAGACCGTTTGTATTATCCCTGCACACTTGATTCAGATAACCAAAATCATGCAGGGTAGCAGATTAACCATTGTGATTAAGCTAACCAAGTTCCTGAGGTGGAACAGATTAACCAGTCTGATTCAGTTTACCTAGCAACTAAGGAGCATCAAATGAACTTGTCAGATTCAGCTAACCTAGCTACTAAGGAGCATCAAATGAACCTGTCACATTCAGCTAACCTAGCTACTAAATATCATCAAATTAACCTGTGAGATTTAGCTAACCTAGCTACTAAGTATAATCAAATTAACCTGTCAGATTTAGCTAACCTAGCTACTAAGTATCATCAAATTACCTGTCAGATTTTGACCATCAAGGTCTTGGCAAGCTGCTGATCAGCCTGTGTGAATAAAACACTCCAGTCCTTCAAACAAATGCTATAGCTTTAGATATATTATCTTGTTCATTCCCTTTCTTACCTCCACTTTTCTTACACTTTACCCCCTCTCTGATTTCTAGATGGTAGTAGGTATCCTACAGGCCTGTGATCTCCCAGCCATGGATGTGGGTGGGAGTTCAGACCCATATGTTAAGCTCTACTTGCTGCCAGACAAGAAGAGAAAGTTTGAAACTAAGGTCCACAGAAAGACTCTCAATCCAACCTTCAATGAGACGTTCACATTCAAGGTACCCTAACAGTTAATCTCCAACCACTTACTTCTAAACCCTGAGCCAACATGTAACAAAGTACTGTGTGTGTGTGTATGTGTGTGTGTTTGTTTGTGTGTGTGTGTGTGTGTGTGTGTGTGTGTGTGTGTGTGTGTGTGTGTGTGTGTGTGTATGTGTGTGCGCGTTTGCACGTGTGCACGCGCGTGTGTGTTTGTCTGTGTGTGTGTCTGTCTGTGTGTGTGTCTGTGTGTGTCTGTAGGTACCGTACAGTGAGCTTGGAGGCAGGACTCTGGTGATGACGGTGTATGACTTTGATCGTTTCTCTAAACACGATGCTATTGGAGCACTACGAGTACCAATGAGCAGCCTGGACTTCAGTCAGATTACTCAGGAGTGGCGGGCGCTCAAGAAGGCAGAGAAAGAAGAAGTGAGAATGGATAGTTCCAAAGGATATGGATAGGAACAAATCAGCGCACCCCCTCCCATATCAACCGTCTTCACTGATCACTTCTCTTCCCCCTTTCTCTTCTTTACCTCTCCAGTCAGAGCGTCTGGGGGATATCTGTCTGTCTCTGAGGTATGTTCCTACAGCAGGGAAACTGAGCATTGTAGTACTGGAGGCCAAAAACCTGAAAAAGATGGATGTTGGAGGACTGTCAGGTGAGCTGAGGGGTTACAGTGGGTGTGTGTGTATGAGTGTGTATTTGTGAGTTTGTGTGCATGTTAGGCTGACCTCTGTCTTCTCGGTCAGACCCCTATGTAAAGATTCACCTACTGCAGAATGGAAAGAGACTGAAGAAGAAGAAAACCAGCATTAAGAAAAACACTCTCAACCCTTACTACAATGAGTCCTTCAGCTTCGAGGTGCCCTTTGAACAGATACAGGTACACACAGTATCATTCCTTACTACCATATATCTCTCCTCACTGAGTGGTCCTTTGAAAGAAGACTGTCTGTTTTTGTTTAGAAGGTGCAGGTTGCAGTGACAGTGCTGGACTACGATAAGATTGGCAAGAATGATGCCATCGGCAAAGTGTTTCTAGGCGGAGCCAGCACCGGCACAGAGCTCCGTCATTGGTCAGACATGCTGGCAAACCCCCGCCGGCCCATTGCCCAATGGCACTGCCTGAAAGCAGAGGATGAGGTCAACACTGAACTGGCCATCAGGAAGTAATGTCACATCACTAGGCAGCCACCTACTTTATATGGACATAAACTTCCCAATCCCATAATCCCTCCCTAACGCCTACTTTAACAGCTAAATCCCAAAACCCAAATCTTCACATACCACCTGATTCCTTTCCATCTCTCATGTACCCCCATGTCCTTACTTTCCTAGTACTTGAGGACTACCCACCCCAAAATTATACACAAGCCCCCTCTCTATTCCCCCAATACCCCCTCACTCACGCCTCCTACCCGAACCCCATCCTCTAATGTAAAGTGCTAAGGGCATTTTAAGTATCTAGGATATTAAGATAACACTATTTATCATGTCAATTATTGTACCATCATATTACAGTGTGATTAAACATTCTGAGATTTTTGCTGGTGTCTGTCTTCAATTTTCAGATTCACATCACTAGCCAGCAGAGGGAGTGCATGCCTTACACAGGCACAGACATGTCAATGGGGAAAACATAGAAAAAAAATCATACTTTCTTTAACCCTAAATTTAATTGTAACCTCAACCTAACCTACAATAATGTGTAACCCTAACAATAATCTTACTTATAACACTAACCCAATTGTGATTTGTGGCCTAAACACATAAGTCAAACAACTGCTTTAAAAAAAAATTGGGACAAAAATATTAAACAGCTATCATTTTAAAGTTGAATTACATATTACTGAAAAGCCTGAAAGTTGAAAGTTCTGGACGTAAACACTAACATTTTCCTTACAAATACAAATATGATTTTGCAATACTTGGTATAAAAACAACGGTCGATTAAAATAAACGGCTCATGTGCCCTTTTACGACAATGCAAAGTAATAAGGTCAGAGACCGCAATAGTTAAGAGAAGATTTGAAGTAGTTATATAATAAAATATGAATAGCCTACTAATTACAAAACAAAAAGAAAATACACAATCACTAAATATTAACAACAACAAATGACAAAATAAATCTAAAATCTAAGATGTTTATTTTTCCTTCTAGATCGCTGACAATGACTCGTGTGTCTCAGTCTACATGCTCCTATGCACTGTCGTAACTACAATTATATATCTTTACAAATTGGAAATTTTTGTTCATTTAAAGTTCGGATTAACCATAAGATTTACAGTAGCCGAATTTACATCTACTCATTTGTTTGATGTTACCTGTCACGCACCAAAACCTCACGCACACACCCAGATACCTGCGCGCAGGTGCACTGATACATTCGTCATCCTGAGGGACTTGCTCAACATACGTTGTGCGCGTGAATGTTAACCACGGGTAGCACGTTAACGAACAGAGCTTATCCTCTCCCCGGTCGGTCCTCTGAAATGTTCCGTTAAACTTCTGATTGATCAACTCTGAAATGAACATTCCGCTGGGGCTAAAACTGGCTATACTTTCTTGGTGTTCATTCCTTGAGCTGCTCCCCGCACAAGGTAAGTCTCCCAACGACACACACGCAGCACCCCTAAAATACAATTGACCACGTAATTACAGATCTGCAAGCAACTTTAAGCCCGCACGTTTAACATTATTACACGTGATTCCAGAATGTCTGGGCGTTATTCCTGAGACACTATGAAAAAAAGTTGTTATTTTGCAGTTTGAACGTTACGAAATACCGGACGATAATTCTATGTGTTTCAACTCCCGCAGTCTTGATATAACAGTTGATTATACAGTAACTGATAGTAAAGTCATTTAGAGTTGTTTTTACTTGCTCTTCAATAATTTGCCATTTGACGCTAAAGTAACTAATAATTTATTATTATGATTTTCTTCATTTATTTTACATGTCAGATGTTTAGTTCACTGCAGAACTGTGATAATGTTTTTTTAATTATTATTTTACTTTTATACAATGTCACCTTTATCCAGGAAGCCACATTTTTGTAGTTGAGCCATGTAATACAGCGTTAATAAATACAGCAATATGAAACAACACACAAGTGCAATTATACTGAAAGTAATTAATAGTTTTAATAGATTGCAACGTTTTAGTGATGGTTGTTTGTTGTATTCAGCAGCTCAAAGCCCACTCACAGAGACAGACGGAAGATTACAAAGGTAAAAGAAGCAAAGATGTGAGGAAGAGAGAAAGACATAACCTCTCTGGGGATTCTTTCATTAAATGTTGTGGCCAAGCTGATATGTGTGGGCTTGTGAGTGTGTGCAAGTTTGGCCATATTTAAGTGGTCTAAAGTGTGCTTACAACTTCAGTTTGTAAGTTTCTCCTCATAATGCTCATCTCTCTCCCTGTGTGCGTGCGTGTGCGTGCATGTGTGCGCGTGTGTGTGTATGTGTGCGCGTGTGTGTGTGTGTGTATGTGTGTGTGTGTGTGTGTGTGTGTGCGTGCGTGCGTGCGTGTGTGTGTATGTGTGTGTGCGTGCGTGCGTTTGCAGGAGGGCTAATGCACTGCGGAGGAAACGGGATCTCCTAGGGGAGGAGGTAGGTACACTACATCTAAGAAAAGCAGAAGGGTCAGGGTACACACACATACCCCTGACCAGCACAAAGTAGCCTTTGTTGGGCGCCCTGACCTGCAGCTGTACACCATGACAGACCAACAAACTGGGACTGATAGGTGTGCTGGTGTGTAATGGTCAGTGTTTTTACCTCTCCAGACATTCACTCCTCTCCTCTCCGAAGCCACTCTCCCTCGCAGTGTTTTACACAATTACACCGCCCGTGATGCCTCCTCAGGTACACACACACACACACACACACGTGTGTTGACGTTCTTTCAATGCCACTCAGTATTAAGATGATAATACACAGTTTGGGTAAATCTCAATTGCTAAGAAGATCTTGAGAACAGTGTGTTTTTACAGAGTACTGTGGCTGTTTGAATGGGGGCTGGTGTCAGGACGGGGGTGTGTGTGACTGTGCGCAGTTCCAGGCCCTCGGAGACCGCTGCCAGATCAGTGAGTAACACACACACATCCTGAACTTAGAACCACAGCATATGTCTCATTTTGGTGTGTGTCTGATTAGACTGACACATCAATCAACAATCATTAATAAGCAGCATTAATAACCACATACACTCGCAAGCACTCTGTTGCATCTGGTGTGTGTGTGTGTGTGTGTGTGTGTGTGTGTGACTGAGTCTAGAGGATTAGGCTTGAGTTTCTGTAGACCATACAGTGCTTCAGAGCGGGGTCTCTCCGTTGCTCTAAAGTTGTCATGGTTTTGGTGGGGGGATGGTTAACACAACAGCTTTGGGAAGATGAAGTGTTGCTGTAGAGTTCCTGTCCCAGGTGAGACAGACAGGGGGAACTCCATTCTACACTGTTCCAGTCAACTTAATAATAAGCCATGTAAACCACCTGGGTGAAGTCCCAGGACCACCTCTGTTTGACACAGGGTCCAGTTGTCCTGGTATGGCACAGATACTGGGGTTTCCTGTAACCGAGCAGCTTTTAGTGAGCTGGCATTGTGGCTGACCAACTGCCCCCTGCACACACACACACACACACACACACACACAAACAGGGTTAGGTAACATGGTATTTATATAAAGAGGGTTTCAGATGAATTATTGATTTAGATTACAGATACTGTTGAATTACTAGACGACAACTTATTGGATTTAAAAAAATACATTTAAAATGTGTATTTATTAGGTTTTCATTATGTTTTTATCAATTCGACGTTCTCCCCTCCCCAATTTCACAGCATTAAAGGTGAGATTAGTGCGTAGGACTCAGAGTTGGGGTGTGTGTGTGCGTGTGTGCGTGTGTGCGTGCGTGCGTGCGTGCGTGCGTGTAGTCCTTAACCAGGGCCAGGACAGAGATGGGATCTGCAGGTCTTGGGGTCAGCACCACTTTGAGACATTTGATGGCAGCTACTTCTACTTCCCTGGAAGCTGCTCTTATATCCTTGCCCAGGACTGCCACTCAGCCACACCCCAGTACACCGTGTGGCTCCATAACAGCCGCGTGTGTGAGGGCAGTGTGTACTCCTGTCCCAGGGCTCTCAGTCTCTTCTTCCCCAATGAGGAGGAGATACACATTTCTGGATACCAAGTCCACCAGGGAGGCCGCAGGTGGGTGAGCGTTGTCATCGTGTCCTGTAATGTGTGTGTGTGGTGGGATGGTGTACCATTTTCATTATTAACCCTTTATTTAGACTGAGACCAGGTCACTTTTACAGCTGGGCCCCGTGTATGCATGTTAACACAAACAGTTTCGTTTTTTTGACTAGAAACAAACAGAAAAAACCCACAGAGGTAATACAAAACATGACACAGAGTACATACAAAACATTGACACAGAGTTCATACAAAACATTGACACAGAGTACATACAAAACATGACACAGAGTACATACAAAACATGAGACAGAATACATACAAAACATGACACAGAGTACATACAAAACATTGACACAGAGTACATACAAAACATGACACAGAGTGCATACAAAACATGAGACAGAATACATACAAAACATGACACAGAGTACATACAATCAAGACACAGAGTACATACAAAACATGACACAGAGTACATACAAAACTAGACAAAGAGTACATACAAAACTTTTAAAAATCTCTCATAGTTGATGTGTAACTGTGATGAAAATTACAGGCCTCTCTCATCTTTTTATTGTGGGAGAACTTGCACAATTGGTGGCTGACTAAATACTTTTTTGCCCCACTGTATATATCAAAACCATGTAACACCCTCTGAAAATACAAAGGATATAATGCACTGGAGGTTTAGCCTTTAGCATGTCTGACATAACACTCCAGAGGTTTGCATGCCTTTAGCATGTCTGACATAACACTCCGGAGGATTACATGCCTTTTGCATGCTTGACATACCACTCTGGAGGTTTACATGCCTTTAGCATGCCTGGCATAACAGTCCGGAGGTTTACATGCCTTTAGCATGCTTGACATACCACTCTGGAGGTTTACATGCCTTTAGCATGCCTGGCATAACACTCCGGAGGTTTACATGCCTTTAGCATGCCTGACATACCACTCTGGAGATTTACATGCCTTTAGCATGTCTGACATACCACTCCGGAGGATTACATGCCTTTAGCATGCTTGACATCCCACTCTGGAGGATTACATGCCTTTAGCATGTCTGACATACCACTCTGGAGGTTTACATGCTTTAAGCATGTCTGACATACCACTCTGGAGGTTTACATGCTTTTAGCATGTCTGACATAACACTCCGGAGGATTACATGCCTTTAGCATGCTTGACATACCACTCTGGAGGTTTACATGCCTTTAGCATGCCTGGCATAACACTCCGGAGGTTTACATGCCTTTAGCATGCCTGACATACCACTCTGGAGGTTTACATGCCTTTAGCATGTCTGACATATCACTCCGGAGGATTACATGCCTTTAGCATGTCTGACATACCACTCTGGAGGTTTACATGCTTTTAGCATGTCTGACATACCACTCTGGAGGTTTACATGCTTTTAGCATGCCTGGCATACCACTCTGGAGGATTGTGTACATCAGATACTCTAACCCAGTGACCTACAGGCCACGCACAAGCCCCTCACCATATCAAAACATGTAGCTTCTTTTCATTTTCATACTGTTGTAGTGTGCAGAATCAAAAACAGTTACAGGCAACAAAAAAATGAATGTATATGTGTGTGTGTGTGTGTGTGTAGGCTGAGCCTGCCACAGACAATAGGAGGGGTGTTTATAGAGCGTCTGGCTGACTACCTGTTGGTGAAGAGCGTGTTTGGCTTCTCTCTGGCTTGGGATGGAAGCAGCGGTGTATATCTGAAGATGTCTGAAGAGCACCACGGCACTCCCTGTGGCCTGTGTGGGAACTACAACAACCTCCCCAATGACGACTTTACCACAGCCCGCGGTGAGAAACATACACACCTCATCAAAGGCTACTGGAAGACTGGACAGACAAGTCTGACCAGCCTCTCATCCTCCCTCCTCTAGCAGCTCTTGTCCTCTCTCTCAGCACCCAATCATCCCTCCATCACAACCTTTCTCTTCTCGGCACCATTGGGAATCATTATAGTTATTATTACTGACCAGGAGGCCCTAGTTCTGTAACATGACCTGCAGAGAGGACAGGACAAGAGATGAGAGGAGAACAGATGAGAGGACAGGAAAAGAGATGAGATGAGAACCGAGTAAAAAGCAAAAAAAAACAGAGAAGATATTCTAATATATGTATTATACTGAATATATATTATGCAGTTATTTTATTATTTCTATTAAATAGCATTTGGAAAAAATCCTTAACTGTGTGTTCTCTCCGTTTTTTATGTGTCTGTGTGTGTATTTAAAAATATATAGGTGTGCAGACCGAAGAGCCAGCAGTGTTTGCTAACAGCTGGTCAGTAGATTTGCCCCATGAGAGAGGCTGCCCTCTGGTGGACATAGACTTCATTGGACCCTGCCACTCGGAGTCTGACATGGATGTAAGACAAGTCTGTTTGTCTATTTCTGATCCTGTTACTTGAACCTGGTTTGTCTGTGTGCTTATATTTCAGTTTTATTGAAAGTGAATGTGTGTCTGTTTTTAGGATGCCATAGAGAAATGCAGCGCTCTTCTTTTCTTCCCTTTCCTTTCCTGTCATGAGAACATGGATCCAAACCCCTTCGTGGCCAGCTGTGTCTCCGACCTCTGTGTGTAAGTGAACAGCCCAGAATAGATGGAACTTTATATTTCTCTATATAGTATTATGGAGTGCTGTCTGGCATTCATGTGGTTGTTGTGTGACTGTTGCTTAAGTGTGGTCTGGTTTTTGTCTGTGCAGTCTGGCTGTTTGACCATGTGTCGTCTGGTTGTTTGGTTATATTCTGGTTGTTTGTCTGGGTGTTGTCTGGTTGTTTTCTAGGTGTATGTTTGAGTGTTCTGTAAGTGTTGTGTTACTATTGTCTGAATTAGGGCTAGGTGATATGGCCTCAAAATAAGGTATATTTAAAATGTTGGATATCGTATATCGTAGTTTAATGTTTTTTCCTCTAATTGCAATACAACATGATTTAAAAGGAGTTCTTACATAGGTGCCCAGTTAGAATGTGTGATCCACTTCCACTGCAGGATGTTTTTGAAAGAGACTCTCTGATTATTGACTCGTGCAGCGATGTCTGCATTGTGACATTTGGTTTGACGTCTGTATCCGAGTGCATTCTATAACTTCTTTTACACTCATGCACGGTCATTCGGCCGCCCTTCATTTCTGCAAAGCATGCATGCAGCACAATTGTTCACGTTGAAACAGAATAGGAAACACGTTTGTTTTTTCACAGTTTTTTCATATTAATGTCTATTTGCGATTATGGTCTTCTCCGGACAACACTTATGCAATAATGTAGTGCTTTACGTCAATGCCAAAGTCCCTGCTGTGTCCTGCCACAGAACATACGGTGTAGCATTACATCATGGAACTATTGGCCTACGTAATGTGCTAACTGAATAAAAACCCACAGACGATGAACTAAACTGATGTTTGTCGTTAAGTCTTCATGTGCTTTCCTGAGTGAGAGAGTGTAGAGCGTCTGTGAACGAAGTCAAGCACATTTCATTGGAGGAGTTAGCACAGTTTTGTTTCTGTTATGCTAGCGGTGTCAAAGCATCAAGAAAATTGTGGACGCTGGCATTTTGGATGTTGCACATGCTAATATATGCATGTCAATATTTGGTTCATGAATTGATAAATTTTGCAGCCCTACAGTATAGGCATTTCAATATCCTGCTGCATATTTCAACCAGTGAACCTTTGCTACCGTCCATACTGCCCAACTAAGACATCATAGTTTAATGATTTCTTGGTGTTGTCTGGCCTTTTCTCATTTGAATGTTGTTTCAATGTTATCTGGCTTTGGGGTGAATGTTGTTTCAATGTTATCTGGCTTTGGTGTGAATGTTGCCTGGGTTTTATCTACTATAATCCAGGTCCGACGATGAGGAGACGTTTTGCCGTGCGCTCGTCGAGTACACACGGAGCTGCAGTCATGTAGGATACCCTGTACGCGAGTGGAGAGACAGCTTTCCATCCTGCAGTCAGTAACATGGCACTACCATAAACCCAGATTTCTGTGGCATTCTTTAAAGACACACTCTAAAATATTTATTTATTTTACTGTTGTATAGATGATGGCTGTGAGGAGAGTTTTGTCCATAGAGACTGTATCAGCTGCTGTCCTCCCACCTGTACCTTTGACAAGGAATGTCTGGGAACTAACCTACACTGTCTGGATGGATGCTACTGCCCGGACGGTACATTCTGATACTATGCACACATAGACAGACACTTGACATAAGCATTTCACATTGTTTAACTATTTAAATTATGTCATTGCATATTCAGGATAATTGTTTAAATCGCATGGAAAATAGCACAACAATTATAAAGGCGGCATTTATCATCATTATTAAATTGGACTACATAAAAATAGGACTACACAAAACACTTACTGAAGTCATCGAGTACTTTGCCAATTACTGCATTGTTTGTGTCCCTAACACACACACAAGCAATCGCCCATCCGTGTACGTCCATCACAGGCTTGATTCTGCAGAATGGGACGTGTATCGCGGTGTCTCAGTGTCCTTGTGTCTACCACGGCACCTCGTATGCACAAGGACATATACTGGAGCAGGGATGCAGCATCTGGTGAGGGTGTTTAAAGTGCGTGTACGCTGGGTCGTGTCGTCTGTATGTGTGTCACTAACCTGTGGCATGTTTACAGTGTATGTATGGGAGGAGTCTGGAACTGCACAGAAAATAACTGTACAGGTGAGTAAAAACCAAGTCTTCGTATCAGAAACTCGTAAACTGAACGATCCACAGACACACCATTCAGTGTCTGCCTCTGTCATCCCGATCACACTCTGTCTTTTTCTGTGTCTCTGTCTCTCTCCCCAGTGGAGTGTTCAGTAGTTGGTGATGTGTTTGTGACGTCGTTCGATGGGAGGATGTTCCTGCAGCCTGGGGCGTGTCAATATGTCCTGGCTAAGAGCCGGAGTGGCAGCAGATTCACTGTTACGCTGCAGTACACTACCTGCACAGAGGTACACACAGGTACACATTCTGGAAGGATACCAGTGGAGACACACATTTGCAATCTGACAGTGTGTGTGTGTGTGTGTGTGTGTGTGTGTGTGTGTGTGGGTGTGGGTGTGGGTCTGGTTGTGTGTGCGTGTGATTCTGGGTCTGGTTGTGTGTGTGTGTGTGTGTGTGTTGTGTGTGTAGGCCCAGCAGCAGGTGTGTATCCAGTCAGTGGTGGTTGTTCTGGATGAAGATGTTAGTCACCAGGTGACTCTGACCAGGGAGGGGGAGGTGCTTATTGGGGTCAACCCTGCCCCTACCTTGCCCTACACTGATGGTATGATACAATAAAGTTGATTGATTCCTTTACAACTATTGTATGGTATAATGCAGATACGAATATGATCACCATTAGGTAGCATGTATTAAGACAACAGTAACAGTTCTAAACAAAGCCTTGTGGAATACTATTTAATGTTAGACTTCGTAAACAGTAACAGTCCTCACATATAGCCTTGTAGAACACCTTATATAATGTCAGACTGTGAACCGTAACAGTCCAAATGCATACACTTGTGGAACATCTTTTTTAATGTCAAACTTTGTGAACCGTAATGGTGCTAATGCATAGCCTTGTGGAACATCTTATTTAATGTTTATATAGATGTAGTTGAGGTGCGGAAGCTAACATCGGTGTTCGTTCAGCTGAGGACATTGCTCGGACTGCGCCTGCATTATGACTGGCGTGGTGGACGTGTCTATCTGCAACTGGACAGCCAATGGCGTGGCAACACACTCGGCCTCTGTGGAACCTTCAATGGAAACCTTCGAGATGACTTCCTGTAAAGAAATATACTGACTTCCTCTCATGCTGACCGTTGACAACTCTAAATACAAAGCTTTTGGAGGAAAGTTTATGAAGTTTCTTAATATCCAAAGTGCTAGAGTTACAGTAAGTATATTCATGCTAGTGTGTGTGTGTGTGTGTGTGTGTGTGTGTGTGTGTGTGTGTGTGTGTGTGTGTGTGTGTGTGTGTGTGTGTGTGTGTGTGTGTGTGTGTGTGTGTGTGTGTGTGTGTGTGTGTGTGTATGTGTGTGTGTGTGTGTGTGTGTGTGTGTGTGTGTGTGTGTGTGTGTGTATGTGTGTGCTGGAGATAACACCAGTTTGTGGCGGTCCACGAGTGCATGTGGGAGGGGGTGTGTACGTTACCCACTCCAGGGTGGATTTAGGGGTTAGGCAGAGCAGGTGACAGTGTTTGTATTG
>JACXGJ010005695.1:0-37849 GCA_016801105.1 Esox niger | reverse complement strand
GCGAGATATGGCATGAGAACATGAACCATTGATCTGGCAGGGGTGAGATGGCAGGGAGCTGTATTTGAATGGTTGGTGATTAGGTGACTGGGGACAGGTGTGTGAGTGGGTGATTGGTGACAGGTGCGCTAGGAGCGCGCTGGGTTTCTGGAGCGCGGACGCCCTCTGCTGCGCGCTTGAGGAGGCGGGGACGTGACAGCATTTCTTTACGATTTGTGGCAGACAATTAGTTGAACATATCTTGACTAGTCAGTATATCAGTTTTAAGTTCATCTTTAATCATTGACTCAGCCTATATTTTTAGTTGAAAATCTTTATTTCAGTATGGTAACATCACATGGAATATATTACAACACAATTTTCTGCCTCCGTGGACATTGTCGTTCGTCACATGTTTTGATCCAATTTAGAAAAATCCCAAATTGAATTCCCTGTGTTGATTAGAATGGAACGTTTACTGGACCAAAAAAAGGGTGGTTCTGTAAAAACTGTTTAGATTTTTATGTTGCATAAATATGGTTAGTCTTTTTTGGATTAGTGTCTATATAAAATAAGCATGAGGTAGGGGCATCTTTCTTGAACCTGCTATCAGAGAATAAATTGTGGAGTGCAAGTAGTGGTTCTGAAAGCAACATACAACTCCGATGAAAATTAAGAGACCACTGCACCGTTATCTGTCCTTTCCAGAAGTGTTCAATTTGCAGTGGTCTCTTAATTTGAACCCTTCTGTTCCTCACTCAAAACCTTCATTTTCAACCTTTGTGGAAAGGAAAGAAATAGGTGCAGTGGTCTCTTAATTTTTCCCAGAGCTGTACATTGATACAGTGATATCCCCCATCTCAACTTTCCAGAATATTTGTGATACATTCACAATTTCTGAATTCACATCTATACATGAATACATTTTAATAACGCTATTATGCTGTGCATACACTGCAACCCTGACATTTCAAGTGGCATGCATGCTCTACCAATTGAGCTACACAGCAGCATAAAAGATGATAAGCTTTCACTAAACATATGAAACAGGATTTGATAATTGGTGTTTTTGGGTGTGAAATATCCCTTAAAAAGTTAATCCAATCAAATGTAAATCTAAAACAGGAATTGATAATTGGTGTTTTTGGTTGTGAAATATCCCTTAAAAAGGTAAACCTATCAAATGTAAATCTGAACACTTAGCGAGCAAAGGTGCCTTGAGAAACTCCAGGGCTACTTAACGCACCACTAATTTTAAAAAGTGTATGGATAGTGTGATTGGCAGGGCAAGAAATAAATAAATGCAGTCGAATTCCCATGAAGGAAGTGCGTATCTTTGAGTTTATATTTTGAATCGATGAAACAGTTTTATCTCTGTGGCACCACACAGCTGGACAACTACAAAGGCACTGCTGCATCACGTGATCAAACCTGCCAGAGATAAAAGGCAGAGGAAAGGGTCCTTGCTCGCCTTTCTTTTCACCCATCATCCAGGGAGGGGTGGGAAGGAGGGGTTACTCCTCCGATATAAGAAAGCTTCTGTGAGGTAAGTGGCACTTAGAGACATGTTCGCAGTGTTTGGTCTTTTCCTTTGATGTGGTCGTGAAGAGGGTTTAGACTATTACATGTTTACCTCTTGCTTAGACCCAAAGCATGAGTATACCTTATACAAAGTATCCAACTAGAACAGAACATGGCCATACACCACGTGTAACCACACCATTATTTTTTATAGCTTTGTGTGTGTTCAAACCTGAGTATTAACTGCACGTTAATATAAAGCACATTTGCCAATGTTATGACTGGTACATACATTGTACATTAATATTAAACATCCGTTTTTTAAAACCATGTAACGCCAGATGTATCATATTTGGGAACTGAGTTTCAGTGACATACGTCATGTATTAACTGATGTGGTTGAAAAAAATATATATATGTGTATATATATATACGTATAAGCCACAGTTAATAAATGGGAAATTACTATTAATAAAAACAATTAACAATTTTTCAACCGTTTTACAGGATGTGATGATAAGATGGCAACTATAGCAGACATTCTCTACAGAACTCCTATTCAGCCTTCACATTCAGTTTTAGAATTTCTTGTCCATATCTCCACAGACCTTGATCATATCATATCTGTGTTTACTTGTTTTGTTGTGTAATATAATGTATGTTTACATCACATCAGGACTATATATTGGTGAGTCAACACTTCTCTAAAACAACTTAAAATACTGTCTCCCTTCAAATGTTCATGTGGCCAACATTTTTTATAATTTTTACCAATTAAATATTAACTTGTGTGTCCATGCCAATTAGTCTGATAAAGGGAGATGAAGGAATGGTCTTCAGGGGATCGACTGTTGACTGGAAGGGTATTGACATCACTACAGTCAGACAACACCATACTGTAGGCAATTAAACTGGACTGAAAACTATAAGCCAAAACATGAAATGTCAATTCTATGAATGTTCAAACTTCTAAAAAGATATTTAAAGTTTTATTTTTGAGGGAGTTAATTATGATCCATTTAATAAGCAAATTGTTAATATTTGGCGTGTTGACTCCTGTAGTGGAGAATGGTTCAATGATACAAAGAACAAGTTTTAAACTGTCGCTCTTTACTAAAAACAAGTGCACATCAACTCAGGACTTTGTGAATCCAATAGACTTTAATGAAAATCAAACAATAATGACAGACATTAAAGCCAGGTCCTTCTGCAGAAACACCCCTGATGTTCTAAGTCCGGACCATGGATTTTATACAGAACTTTCACACATTACGCCATCTGACTTTGTCTGGTTGGCAACCCCCCTGAGTGGGGTGCGCTTCTTATCTTCTACCTCCCTGAATGCTCGTAATTTGCGACAGTAATTCACATCCTCCTTATCGTTCATACTTGGGTCATGTCCATCATTGTCCACAAAGTAAGTGTTACGTTAAGCTCATGGGCCACACTCATGGGTCATCTCTTATCACAGAGTACACTTTATGACCAGCTCATGGGCCACACTCTGGACACCCCAACAGTGGATACAAAAGCAGTAAACATTAGTAATTCCCCTCTCTGGGCTCACGGTAATTGCCTGCTCATGACTATCTCTCAGCATAAGACACATATATTATGATGAACATAAACATTATCTGTATGTGTAATTCGTCCTATCTCAGAAGTCATTTACTGTGAGTGTGGATTCCACGTTAATATGTTTCTAATAAAACTACATGATTATACATTGCACATTAATATTTAAGTATAAGGTTTTTTATGCATTTTATAGAAATATCCCCCACAAAACCTATCCAATAATTTTATAAACATACAGTGTAACCATCATATAACAATTGGAGGAAGGCTAGTTCCTATAATCCGTGTGCACAATTATTAGGCAAGTTAGTATTTTGACCATATCATCCAACTCCCAGCTGTATTGAGTTCAATCCATATTGGATTTAATCATATCCGGTGATGTGTGTTTGTGTAATGAGGGAAGGTGTGGCCTAAGGAGATCAACGCCCTAAATCAGGGTGTGCATTATTATTAGGCAGCTTCTTTTCCTCAGGAAAAATCCGCCAAAATAGAGATTTAACTGAAACTGAAAAGTCAAAATTGGTAATATCAGAGGGATGCAGCACTCTTGAAATTCCTAAGATATTGATCACAGAACCATCAAACGCTTTGTTGCAAATAGTCAACAGGGTCACAAGAAATGTGTTGAGAAAAAAGACGCAAAATAAATGCCAAAGATTTGAGAATAATCAAATGTGAAGCTATCAGTTATCACTTTTATTTTCTTAAATATTTAAGCTATAAGGTTTATTAACATTTGGGACGGAAAGCACTGTAGTTGTTTAGTAATGAAATGAATCCTCAAAAATACAAATTGCCTAATTATAGTGCACAAGTGTATTGGTCTCAACTGTCTGTAGATGTTCTCTTCTGCTCTATCAACCAATCTGGTCAATTAGGAAAAGAAAGATATATCATCTTAAATTTACTATTTATTTGATTTATGTCCATGGTAAATACTGTCCTTACTTCTTTCTGACCCTGAAACTGATACATACAAATGGTTAAGATGTAATCTGTTAGCAGATATTCAAGGACACTTGTGTATATTCTACCTCGGAGGATGCTTGAAGTATGTTACACATCCCTTTGACTATGCTTTTATTTAACTTAATATTTTTTATATTTAATCATGTTACACATTCATTTTGGATCCAAATGTGAATTGATAAAGCGTAAGTGGAGAACACGACAAGTAATGGGTAGTTATTATACAGTTCTGCAAAATTATAAGTTTCTCTTGTTTTACAAATCGTAGGTATGTTTGAGTAAACAATTTTTTTGTTTTATTCTAGAAACTACTGACAACATTACTCCAAATTAAAATAGTGTCATTTTGAGTATTTATTTGTAGAAAATAGCAACAAATAGCAACAGAATAACCAAAAAAGATGCATTGTCTTCAGACCTCAAATTATACAATGAAAACAAATTCATATTAATCTTCAATAATAAAATACAAATGTTTTAACTCAATATTTGGAGGGAATAACCCTGCTTTTCAATCACAGGTTTCATGCGTCTCGGCATGTTCTCCGCCAGTTGGGTGACTTTATACCACTCCTGTCTTAAAAATTAAATTTGTTCTGCTTTGTTAGATGACTTGGGACTATCCATCTTCCTCTTGATCAAATTCCAGAGGTTTTCAATAGGGTTCAGGTCTGGAGAATTGAATGGCTGTCACAGGGTCTTGATCTGGTGGTCATCCACACCTTGATTGACCTGGCTGTGTGGCATGGAGAATTGTACTGCTGGAAAAAAAACGATTCTTAGAGTTTGGGAACATTGTCAGAGCAGAAGGAGCAGGTGTTCTTCAAGGATAACCTTGAACATGGCTTGATTCATGCGTCCTTCAAAAAGACAAATCTGCCTGATTCCAGCCTTGCTGAAGCATCTCCAGATCATCACCGATCCTCCATTAAATTTCACAGTGGGTGCAAGACACTGTGGCTTTTAGGCCTCTCCAGATCTCCGTCTAACTATTAAACAATCAGGTGTTGGGCAAAGCTGAAAATGTAACTCCTCAGGGAAGAAGACCTTACTCCATTCCTCTATAGTCAAATCCTTATGGTCATTTTCAAACTTCAGCCTGGCTCTTCTTTGCTTCTCATTGATAAAGGGCTTTTTCTAGCTTTGCACGACTTCAGCCCTGCCCCTAGGATCCTGTTTCGAACTGTCCTCGCCATGCATTTCACCCCACTTAATGACTTAATGTCATCCTATGGTTGTTGAGTGACATTTGAATGAGTTGACGGTCATCGCAGTTGGAGTTGCTGTTATATTCAAACCTTTGGACTGGAAATGTAATTGGAATTTTGTCTGAATTTGATTACAATTCCATTAATTAAAAGTCTGGAATGGAATTATATTAAAACTTAACAAGAGCCATCCTTGGATATTTTAATGTTACTAAATAAATTTTATCAGAATTGAGTTTACAGTACTATTCAACTGGTACTGTAAAACAATCAACAATATATTGCATTTAGCTAATGCTTTTACACAAATCCAACATGCGTATTTTGAAAATAGACTTGAAATATAATACATTTTAGGACCCAGGCATGGAGTGAGGGCAAGGCAGGTTAGTAGCACAATGCTCTCAATGTATCAGACATGGTTCCTATTCTACTTTTTTCTTCTACATAATAGTTCTACCTGAACTCTAAAAAAATGTAGGCTTCTGAATGCAGGTGAGATTCTACCAATATTGCTCCAGTTTAGGGAAATACAAAAAAAAACTGTAGGGATAAGAGGAAATCAATTAGAATAAGAAAAAAAAACTGCAATCTGCCTGCCAAATAATTTTTACCTCCCAAAAAACACAACCCCTCCCAGAGTTACAGCCTACAACCTCAAGGTCTTACATAAATGAAAGTAGTTCAAAATCCCTAAGAACTCTCCCATGTTTGAAACATTTTAATCTTCCAAGGGTAAACAGATTTACTTAAACGTGCTTTCGGAATAATCTTTGAGGTTCTGGAGGTTTAGACCCAGAGCCTAACATTTTATTTGGGGAGGTCTCAGACCCCGACAAAGATTGTTGGTATGTAATTTGGAAAAAGAGGTTCCTGCCACTAAGTTATTGAATACATTTTCCAGTTATCCTAAATTTAGGAAGAATTTAGAATATTCTGGGTGACGAATTTCTAACCCTTAGAAAGCCATTGCTCTATCATCGGGACAGTTTTGCAACATAATTTAATGAGATTGTTTTGCTGAAGTGATTTATTTACACATTCTACTGAGGCACAGTCAAACATCAGTTTTCAGTTCAATCTTTATAGGCCTCTTATCATGTTTTCCATGTCGGTAAATGAAGGTGGTGCATTTCTTTGAAAAAAATAATTTGTTACTGTACTGTACTGAATTGTTTTTTTCAATGACAACAATCCTGACAATATCCCTAGGATTAATATAATTTTATTTTGTAACTGTACTGTTGCAATCATTGCACTGTATGGGTTAGCGATTAGCTAGTTCTTTGTTGATTGCTCTCTTTGGTTGGTTATAAGCTGGCTCCAGTTAGCTGTATGCTAGCTCCAGTCAAGTGTTTGTTAGTTCCAGTTAGCGCTTTGCTAGCTTGCTCAGCCATGTTCTATATGTGATAACTTGAAGGTAATTTGTTAAATTGTCACTATCTAGACTACTTTATAAATATTGTTTTCAATGTGACTATATGATGAATAGTTTATATAACTTGGGCTATTGTTCGTGCAAACAGCTAGGTACTGTACATGAATGGATATCCTGTATCAACCTTAACAAATTACATTGCAAACTGTGTTCTTGCATAAAACAACAAGTTTATGTCCTGTGTCAACATGAACTATTGACACTACACTCTTATTTAATGCATTTTTAAACCATTAATAACCATTAAAAAGGGTTATCATTATTAACCATTTGTTCATGTCTTTTTTCATAATTCATTCAAGGTACCTACTGCATTTGTTAACGGTTGTTCATGTTCACCAATGAAGTAAATCTCTTGATTTTGTTAAGGTACTTAAAAACATTTGACAGACTTAATTACATCTTTATGACAAGTCCAAATTGTACCACTGTAGTTGAATTCAATAAAAATATTAATGACACTGTTATAAAAGCATTTGACAGTGCTATAACATTTCATGACAACTTTATGACTAGTCCAAATTGTATCACAGTAGTTAATGTCAAGAAAAATATTCATGACATTTACAAAAGCATATGACAGTGTTATGACATTTCATGACTTCTTTATGGCCAGTCCAAATTGTACCACTGTAGGATAGGTCAAGGAACATATTCATGACACAATTATAATGGTCTCTTGAAAGCCAATGTCAAAACCAACCACATATGACTATTGTATTTAATGCTAACACATTAATCTAAATAGTTTCTACAAGTTTGATAATCAGGCTTGCTATGAGATGTTTATGACAGGTTATGTTTCTGAGTAACTTTGCCACAGTATGCTTTGGTGGTTGCTCTGTAGCTGACTGGAAGGCCCTGCAATGGGTGGTGGAAACCGCCCAGCATCACTGATACCCAGCTTCCAGCCATCATAGACCGCCAGCACAAGCGGTGTCTGCATAGGGTACGCGGCATTGTCTTTGGCATCATTGGCATCGGAAGCATGTCCAGACGTTGTCAGGAGTGCATACGCACTGCTTAGTCACATTTGGCCGTGATGAAAGTCAAGCAAGTTGGAACAGCATGTGATTTCAAATGTTTGCTTTGACACTCTTTTCATTCAAGTGGACAATTATTTTCTCTTAAAGAGTTAACAACATCACCAACAAACCACCACACATAGTAAAAGGTCTTAAAGGAATCTCGAAGGGAAACCTGTATTGATTATCTAAGGAATAGATATTATCTGCAATCGATGATCTTCAGGTGAAAAGGGAACCCATTATTAGACATTGCTGTGTGAAAAACTCTAAATGTGTTTCCCTCTTTTTTCATCACTGAGTAACCTGGAGCCTGTAAAGCTGCCATTAACAAGACTGAAATGTTGGATCCATCATTTTAGTTTGTACAGTAAATGTAGACTAGTCAAAACAACCCATTCAGTCCCATTTATAATGCCCCGGGGTAACTAAAGAAAGCTGAGTACCATAGATCAGCACTGTTGTGGATTTAGTTTTACTGTACAATTGCTTTTAATATTACAAGTATAGTTAAAAAGAGTGCATAAAAGTAGATGATAGTCCTGACAGAAATGTTGCATTGCTACCTAAGCTGTGAAATCAATTGTTCGATCTGCACTGTAGATCTGCATATTTTCTGTAGTTATATGGATTTTTTCAATTTGCTGTGGACATAGGACCTTCGCCAGGCTTTGTTAAATAATCAATAGTCCATACACAAAAACTACATGTAGCAGATCATTGCTACCCAAGCCAGTTTGTCTTTTGATCACCAAGCACTATTGTTTTAACCGCCTGGTCGTCCATCCGATTTGCTATGGGCACTGGGCAGTCTGCCAGGCACTGTTCACAGTGAGATTATTGTTTATGTTAATACATGTAGCACATCATTGGCTTAGCAAGCAAGCAGATTCACGTTTGTACAGCCATCTATGCATTATTACAAGCAAATTGCAAGGCTACAAGAAGGCCTAAATGCTTTTCACAAGTTTATTCATTGCCCTGGCTATGCCTCGCTGGATATTGAGACATTGAGAACCCCCTTGTCCATATCATGAGTCATGCATCAACATACTAACAACCCAACATTTCCTGAACATAACATAACCCTCAACTCCAATGAATGTACTAGTGACATTTTCTACCTTTGAAAAGGAATATGGCACAATTAAACATAACAGGATAGCTGTAGTAATTATGAATATTAAGCAACTTCACAAAAAACAAGTATCAATGACCAATGTTAAGGTAGTGATCATATGCAGTGCTTCACCTGCCCCATTAGGAATGAACTTAGACACATACAAGAGCATAATGCTAGTCAATTTAGGAAAACTACTGATTGTGAGGAATGAAACTAGATACCAATCAAATGTCCTGTAGTTCTAGTATTCAGTCTTCTCTGTCTTGTAAAGTTCCAATATCAGTTATTGCAATCAGTGTGATGTGGACCCAGCAAATTGCCTGGTTGTCCTAACAAGTCAGTGTAGGTGTGTAGTGGGAGAGTGATTTTCCAACACTTAACCAATTCAAGATTAACTCCACAAGTGTCTTCCACTGTGAAGGAACCATGTGACCTTTCCAGTCAACTGTCCCGTGGTACTCTGACCCGTAGTATGTTGAGTACTTCAGGTGGATTCCAATGGATTCTCCTCTCATCTCGCTGTTGATGATTAAGCTAGAAATGGAGTGTGAAGCCAAGTGATCTGACCCTGGCATTGTTCTGCCATGTGAGTAGTCAGGAAGATTTGAAACAGATTCAACCAGTGTAGTTGTAGGAATCCTTCTTGAACATGTTTCTGGTACTCACACACTCAGTTGTCTGTGTGCAGTCAGTGATGTGCATCAGAAGAGGGGTTGTGATGTCCCGATCTGTTTAATGTATATCTGCAAAACAACGATTAGTGTGGTTTAACAGTCCATCGCACTTTCATCCACTGGGCATTGTTCCGTCAACTAACCAAATGTCACGTCCTGGCTATGCCCCTAGCTATCTCTGCATTGGGCTGGGGCCATAGTCAGGACGGGACAAAAGAAGATGCCTCTAGGCATCTTTTTGTAGTTAGGTCTTCCCAATTGGAGGCAGGTGTAGATCGTTGCCTCCAATTGGGGAACCCATTTATGTTTGCCCACACTTGGTGTGGATAATTTTGGTTTGGTTTGAAGTAGTTTGTGGCACTTGACCCAGTCACAGGAGCTGCTATTTGTCTTGTTTCTTTACTTTAATAAAAAACCTGGATTATCCCCGCCCGTATGTCTCTGCGCCTGTGTCCTGCCACCAGCTCTGTGACACCCACAATAAAGACAATTGATCAGTCTGGAAAACTTGTTGATCTCAAACGTTCCATTATCAGAGTGAAGCGTTCACCCTATTCAGACAAATTTCCAGAAAAGTATATGTCAAATTTCCTTTTCCATCTAGTACTGGCTTGGTTGTTGTTTGACTCCTTGTGCTATATTAATGCTCGATAGCAGCTAGGTGTGGAATAAGTCTGTCAGATTTGACTCTGCTTAGCCAAATCAAAAAAGGTTAGATCTATTCAATTCAACCATACAACTGTTAGACATTACATTCAAAGAAAACAATCTACAAATAAACCCACTGAAACATCCTATAAATGGAAAACATAAAACATAACAGATGCCAATGCTACATTATAACTATGCAAACAGGAAAACTCAGTTTTTTTTTAAAACTCATATAAATACTAATTTGATTTGCCTTGAGACCTAAGCTCAACTCTTTCCAATCATAATCGATTATCATTTCATACCATACATCCCCCCTGCCTTCACTTCATTAAGACAATGGAAAGTGATACCATGAGTAAAAGCAGAACAAGGACAAATACGGCCACAGGAGGCGCCATCCTGAACCCACACTGGCCATCTTTTCAAGACAGACATGAAAAATAGAGAATTGGTAGTAGGGATGGATCTATAACCCATTCGATAAGGAGTTGCATCCTGTATATTCATCAAAACAAAAGTGAACATGTTAAAAAAACACGAACATTCACTAACACTATCAACGACATCAATGTGCAACACGGTCGCTCGTGCGAAGGAATAATAAACTATATAACCTATTACCAAATTTAGCTATCATAGCTAAACAGCTCTCAAATTTTACATTATCACAGTACCATCACACAGGTCTGCACAATTGGCAATCATGCATTTATAATATCCTGTAGTTACTTGGCACATGCCTGACAAAATAATTGTTTGATTATACCAAAACTGTGTTGGTGAAATTACCACAGATGAGACCAGTCTGAAACACTCAAATGTAACCCTTAGTAATAGGCTACTCTGATGTAATGGGAAAAGCTGGTAGAGGCCATCCCAGGGGGTCTGCCCCCCTTCCTGGAGCTCAGGAATATATGCACTGCAGTTAGGCCATAAAGGCCAATTGTTTTGTTTAAAGTATATTAAATTTAAATTCCCACAGATTAAAAATCTGACATGGTCCTCAGACTATCCTTTCAATTTAGCTGACATCGTTTGTTAACTGAAGATTTAAATCTAGTGTCCAACTCATCTAATATATTTAGTTGTTTGTAAAAATGTGCTTATCATTAGCTACACAGCATTCTTAAGAATGGTGATGTAGACAGAAAACAGATATATGACGTCACTACAATCAAGGTACAATAAGTAATCCAAAAGACACTCAATGTAAGCCTTAAACACTGTTACATCTATACCCTATTTGTTCATTAGTCAATTTACTATCTTAGAAATTAAACTCCATTAGCGAGTATCAGGCGTCTGTTTTTAAACACAAATATTATCCCAGTTTTTGTTGGTAAATATAAATAAGAGAAACTATATTATTTAACCAAACTCTATTCAGCATTTAAAATGCAACATCTGATTTATTGTGGGAAGCAAACTTGCTTTAGCTGTATTATCCTTTTATTAGGCTATTACAATATTGGATTTAAAAATCAGTCCTCATGGGACATGCTTTACGTTAGACTATCAATAAGTGGATTCTACATTCTACCACTTATACATTATATAAGGAGAGAGAAAACACAATACTTTAACCTTTTGTAAGACAACCATGAGACTATTTTACCAGATTAGAAAATCACTGTACCAATTTCTAATTCATCACTTGGTTTCAGATGTAACCACATGTGCTAACGAAATGTAGATGGTTACCATGCAGTGGGCCTGTTAAAGCCTACCTACATTGTCGTTGGACCATCGGGGCCTAACTATTTTAATCATTATCATCAACACAATAAATAAGTTTCACTCCAAATTACATAGTGAACTCGACAAAGCAGGTTATTTCTTGAATGAATAAAACATGTTATATACCATCAAAGTGCTTTCAAACTACATGTAATATTTAATTAAATACGCTTGGCTATTACAGAGGAAGGTGATCAGGTTTCCCTGATAAGTTACAGCATCATTCTGTCACGTCCTGGCTATGCCCCTAGCCATCTTTGCACTGGCTGGGGCCATAGTCAGGATGGCACTAGAAGAGATGCCTCTAGGCATCTCTATGTGCTTGGGTCTCCCCAATTGGAGGCAGGTGTGGGTTGTTGCCTCCAGTTGGGGAACCTATTTAAGTTGATGGTTTGCCCACACTGGTGTGGTTCATTTTGGTTTGTCAGCCGTAGGCTATGCTATCCAGTCACTGGAGCTGCTTGTTTTGTTTTGTTCAGTTTGTTTTGTTTCTTTCTTTATTAAAATAATGGAATACCTTCACCCGTTCGCCTCAGCGTTTGTGTCCTTTAACCAGCCTTGTGACACATTCAATGGTTAGGTATGACACATTTTGGGAAATAAAATTTTAAGAACTCTGAATCAATGATTACGAAAGCTCACATCAGTTCCTAGTGTTGTCCATAATTCCATGATCCCATAAGAGACACTCCATCTCGAGACTACTGTTGGTCGGCCTGGTGGTGAAACAGAATGAAGAAACCCCCAAAGCATCATTAAGTGACATCACCAACAACCTCCACAGTGCAGGGGTAAAGGTATCACAATCCACTGTTCGAAGACGACTTAGAGAGCAGAAATATAGAGGCCACACCACAAGATGCAAACCACTCATCAGCACTAAGAATCAGAAGGCCAGATTGAGATTTAGAAGTACAGAGAAAAGTTCTGGAACACAATCTTATGGACTGATGAGACCAAGATTAATCTTTACCAAAGTGATGGAAAGGCCAAAGTGTGGAGAAAGAAAGGAACTGCTTATAACCTGAAGTATACAAGCTTATCTGTGCAGCATGGTGGAGGTAATGTTATGGCTTGGGCGTGCATGGCTGTTTCTAGAACAAACTCATTAATATTTATTGATGATGTAACGGATGATGGTAGCAGGAGAATTAATTCTGAAGTGTACAGAAAAATTTTGTCTGCCAATTTACAGAGAAATGCATTGAAACTAATCGGGAGGAAGTTTATCATGCAGCAGGACAATGACTCAAAGCACATTGCCAACAAAACAAAGGACTTCATCAGGGGAAAAAAGTGAAAGGTTTTAGACTGGCCAAGTCAATCACCTGACCTTATACCAATAGGGCATGCATTTCACCTCCTTAAGAGTTGACTGAAGGGAGAAACACCCTGAAACAAACAAGAACTAAAAGAAGCTAGGGTAAAAGTCTGGAATAGCATCACAAATGAAAAATGCAACAGTTTGGTGAAGTCACTGGGTCGCAGGCTTGGGGCAGTTATTGCAAGCAAGGGTTATGCCAGCAAATATTAAATGTAATTTACTTTAAGATTATTTGTTCCATTACTTTTGCTCATCTAAAAATGCTGGGGTCTAATACAAACGGGGATATGTCCTACGTTGTTTAACACATCTAGATGTGAGTACCAGGAAATGAAAGCTGAAATTCTGAACACTTCTCTCGAACGCATCTTTTGATCTTGAACCCAAATGTCTTCAGTGGCCAAGGAAAACAAAGGAATTTGCCTTGCTGTTCCAATACTTTGTAGGGGACTGTATATGGTTCCACAGCAGAGTTTCTGTACATAGGACGACAATAAGCCGTACGCTCCTTTGAGTTGGGCTTTATGGCAGAGTGGCCAGAAGATAGCCATTACTTTCAGCAAAAAACAAAATGGCATGTTTTAAGTTTGCAAAAAGGCATGTGGGAGACTCCCAAAATGTATAGAGGAAGGTACTCTGGTCTGATGAGACTATAACTGAACTTTTCGGCCATCAAAGTAAACGCTATATCTGGCGCAAACCCAACACATCACATCACCCAAATATCACCATGCCCACAGTGAAACATGGTGGTGGCAGCATCATGCAGTGGGGATGTTTTTCAGCAGACGGTACTGGGAAACTGGTCAGAGTTGAGGGAAAGATGGATGGTGCAAATTACAGGGATTTTCTTGAGCAAAACCTGTACCACTCTGTGCGTGATTTGAGGCTAGGACGGAGGTTCACCTTCCAGCAGGACAATGACCGCAAACACACTGCTAAAGTAACACTGGAGTGGTTTAAGGGGAAACATGTAAATGTGTTGGAATGGCCTAGTCAAAGCCCAGACCTCAAGCCAATAAAAAATCTGTGGACAGACTTAAAGATTGCTGTTCACAAGCACAAACCATCCAACTTGAAGGTGCTGGAGCAGTTTTGCAAGGAGGAATGGGCAAAAATCCCAGTGGTAAGATTGCTGCAAAAAGTGGCTCTACAAAGTATTGACTTTAGGGGGGTGAATAGTTATGCACATTGACATTTTCTGTTATTTTGTCCTATTTGTTGTTTGCTTCACAATAAATAAAGAAAAACATCTTCAAAGTTGTGGGCATGTTCTGTAAATGTAATGATGCAAATCCTCATACAATCTATGTTAATTACAGGTTGTGAGGCAACAAAACAGAAAAAATGCCAAGGGGCGTGAATACTTTTGCAAGGCACTGTATATACAGGTTTTGGAGCAAAATATGCTGCCAGCCAGACATTGATTTTTTTCAGGGAAGGCCTTGCTTATTTTAGCAATACAATGCCAAACCCCCTTCTGCGCATTTTACAACAGCATGGCTCCGTAGTAAAAACAGCATGGCTGGATGCTAAACTGACCTGCCTGCAGTCCAGACCTGTTGCCCATTGAAAACATTTTGTGCAAATGATAACAACAAAAGAGACCCCAAACCATTGAGCAGTTAACTTTGACTACATTTCACTTTCATCACCTCAGTCCCCAAAGGCTTGAAGAGTATTGTTAAAAAAAGATATGATGCAACACAGTGGTAAACAGGCCCTTGCCCCAAAATTTTTTAAACATGTAGTTTTACAAAAAGTAACATTTCTCAATTTCAAAATATTATGTTGTCTCTGTACAATTCTCAATTAAATTAAGGGATATGTGATTTGCACATCTTTGCATTCTGTTTTATTAGCATTTCATGCAGTGTCCCAACATTTTCTAAATGGGGTTGTAATTAAATCGACAGTTAAACTCTATTGTTAATATACTATCCCCATTTCCTGTAAAACTACAGTACCGTCATGAAGATTCTGATTTATCTTGCACAAATTATTTTTATAATTAGCTGGATGAAAAGATACATCGGGTTTAGCATAATATGGTTTGGAAAGAGAACCTACAGGATGGTAAATTTCCAGGAACAGAGTTTGGCAGACATGTTTTATACTGTTAATTGATTGATTTTATAATTAGGATTGCTCTAATTATAAAAATAAACATACAATAGTGCTCTAGTACTATGAAGAACTGCCTGTGCCTGTATTGAGTAATTTATTCTACTGTACCAAAGTGTACACAATAGGTTAATTTAAGTCAACTGAGTTTTTGTGCAATGATATGAAAATGGGGTAAGTCTGGGATGACCCCAATTTCCATCTGTGGATGTTCTATAGATAATACTAGTAATACTATTAACAAACCTTCTACAAACTATCGGTTGATAAACAACTGCTTGCTAAGATGTTAGGTTCAGACTTTGATTAGTGTTAGTATAGAATATAATTTAGTGTTAAGATATAGGCAAGGGATAGATTTAGTTGATAGTTTGTTATCTTGTTACATAAATACTTGTTCTTCAGTGTACACTCCTCATGCATTTTATTCTTACTGTCCCACCCTAACTACTTATGCACAAACAACTGTGCATCATACACATAACACATTCAGAATTTAGTTTAGATTAGATTCAGCCAACTAAAGTCATTAATGGATTACATAAATTGTGAATACATTATTTGAGTAATGACCAATTCATGAGTACTGAAACGCTAATCATAAATGTGTGTTTATAGAGAGGGTAGTGATAATGTTTGAGAACAGGCACAAACAGGCACCTAGTTTACATGTTTGACAGTGGAACATAGCATCTAGTTCTATTCTTACATTCAAGTAATAGATTTTTTCAGAACCTGTATTTATTATCTGACATAACTGTTTCCTAGTTACCAAATCCATTTGTTGGTATGGTCGGAATCATGCATGTTAAATAAAATTTAAATTAAAAAGTGCATGTGCAAAAACAAGTGAACCCCAAAATGTTGTTTAAATCAAGGTAAGTGGAATATTCTGGGGGAAAAAAATGCAAATTAAATGAACCAATCAAAGGACAGATCTGTAGGAAAGAGTTTTGTTGGGATGTTTATAAATTGGGAAAAGAAACATTGTCTGCTTAGTGTTACCCACACAGGTGAATGAAAAATACACCTTGGCCTATAAGTGGAAGCCTCTGCTGTCAAAAACTAACCAAACTGAAGGATTATGGAAATCCATTAGTAGACAAACATCTTGCAGCTGATATAACACTTATTTATTGCCTGGGAATGTAACATTCCAGAACCCTAAGACCCATTTGTTAAACATCAAACAACCCACCTGTTGTAACACTTGTCCGGGGTGTTTATCAATCATTGTAAAACATCAAATATGGACACATCAATGCAATCATAAATTACAAAGCCACCGGATACGTCATTCCGGAAGTCTTGCCCTAACACACGTCACACAGGAAGTCTCACCCAGCAAACCGAAAGTCCCACCCACTTGTCAAATAAATCTGGAGGTCCCGCCCACCAGGTTCATAAATCACCGAAGTGACAGAATATACCATACATAAACTACTTCCATTCACTGGACAGATGTCAAAAAATTACAAAAAAAATTAGTTTTGGTCACAATCAATACCGCTATGTTGGGCAAAACCCATCACTGTCTTCCACCAAAATAACCTTATCCCAATAGTCAATCATTGTGCTGGGAAGTCAAAATGTCGAGCTGTTTTTCTTTCTCTGGTCTTGGTCAACTGCATCATCATCATTAAGAAAACCAGGAATTCTGGGGTATACCAGTAGATTGGTGAACAGAATGTCATCAGTCAAGGAGTTAAAGGTGGGCTGAAAATGGATATTCCAACAAGATAACAACCCAAAGCATTTAAGCTAATTTACAAAATAATGTATAGTTTTGTATGGGCCAAGTCCTGACCTTAATCCAATCTAGATGATATGGCAGGACCTAAAGCGAGCAAGACATTTTCAAGAGTGCATTTAAACAATAACAAGACTTGTCATCTTCCCTTACCAAACAATATTGGAATAGTATGACTTAGTCCAGGTTGTTCTCAGGTATGAGGAGACTGCACATCAATGCAAACTGACAGATGGTCCAAAAATAAAGTTTAAATTGGGAAAATCTCAGGCACAGTTTTAATTATTTAAAAAAAGAAAATTCCATTTTGTCACAGGTATTTATTTTATATCAGTACAAACACATTGATGCAATTCTAGTGGATTGGATCTCTCTTACCTCTGCACTATACTTTACTGTACCATGATCTTCCAAAACATTGCAGTAAATCCAAAGGTGGTGGTGTCTGCAGTTTTACAGCCAAGACTATTTGTCATAACAATCCCTTTTCCCACACTGCTCTCTACCCCTCCTCCCAGTAACCGTATCTTACCTGCCCTCCATCAAAGTCCTTCATGAGTCTAGGGCAAGGAAGCATGCAGACACGATCGCCTCTCACCCAGTGTTCCAAAAATTACCCCCTAGCAGGATTAGGTCATGTGTGCAATACAGGTCAATCATGATTAAAGAATCCTGTCACCTGAACAGTTTCTTTCCCCAGAAAGAAACTAACCACCTGACTTTTAGACTAATACAGCTCTCCACCTATAAACCAAACCACCAATCCAAACTATACTATCTATAAAACTGTAGATTTACAATACGTAAGGATTTACAGTTTGCTCATCGCTCTGCCTATGCTGTAGATATGCTATTATCTCATATATTTTAATTTTCTTATTGTGTAATGTAAGCCCATTAGACGTGCATGTATACAGATTTGCCCAAAAGTATTCACACCCTTGCCAAATTTTGGGTTATAATGAATTTGTATTTGGCTGGAAATTACATAAACAAGTGACAAAATACAGTAGATACAAATGAATAGTGTAACAATTTTTATTACAATAATTCATACCCCTTCAAAGTTTCTTTACCTTTCAAAATGGTCTTTTAATTTCCACCATGAGAGAGAATTCTAATCACCTATAAATTGAGAACAGCTGAACAACATTAGTTCTCTAGTCAGTTACTAGTCAACTGCAAGTCATAGTTAATTTATTAATTTATGTCACCAGAACAATGTCTTACTGTATTGTCACTTGTTTATGTAATTTCCAGCCAGAAGAAACCTATTGGTCAAATACAAATTCACTATATCTCAATATTTGGCATTGGTATGAAAACATTTGTCCTTAACTGTATATGTTGGGGGCATTTGTTGTTTAGATATAGCATAGAGTATTTTATAAGTCAGTATGGCCTTGCATAAAACATTTTTAATGCCATGGTAGTGGCATTATTTCAATTATGTTTTGATTCAAAGCAAGAGATGATCACTCTTGGCACAGTGGATTGATACCAGTGGTAATAGTTTTAAATCTTAAGATTTCTCTTAAGGTTTGATGCAAAAAATAAAATATTTTAATATTGTGGTCTGTCCTTGTGCCAAAAATATGTATTGATATGATTAAGTTCCATCTGTAAGGTGAAAATGTTAATTGTGTACCTTCTAGTGGTTATGTGGTATACTTGCTGAAGGGAGCTAGAGCATTTTTACAAAGAAGAGTGGACAACAATTGTTTTTCCAGCTGGTGGAGACCTACAGTATACAAATAGACTCATTGCTGCAATTGCAACTAAAGATATCTCTAACAAATATTGACTAAAGTTTGTGAATACTTATACAATCACTTACTTTTGGTTTTGTGTTTGCAATCAGTTCAGAACAATTTCCTGATATAATTATTAACTTTGATATTAAAAAGGCCTTTTTTTTATCAGAGACAAAAACTCTTAAAGGGGGTGAATACATTTGGCTGGTAAATCAACTGACTGTTAAATCAATAATAGCATAATTAGATTCCAGGTTAATTTATAGAATATTATTCTATATTGACGATGTAACATAAGCATTGTTGATGATCATTTATGATTGAGTAATGATAGAAATGTCTTAGTATTATAATGTCAGACAGTTGCTTAGACAACAGTTCTGTCATAAAGCCAGACATGGCAGACGAAAATTAAAAGCTTTTGTCCACAAGCCCTCTTTAAAAACAACTGGATCCAAATAGGATAGGAATAGGCTCTCCAGTTGCACTATCAACAATGTTAAATATTTAATCACCTCTGTCATGAGATCTCACTTTTGACTTTGGCATCAACCTTTACATGACAAGCTGCCTAGCTGTCCATTATACAGACTCACACACTCCACTGCTGTCGATTGCATCTCAAGCACCTCCCTTTTCTAAGATCACACGGTCTTGACCTCAATCATAGGGATGTCAACAGAAGAGTGGAGTGGAACTCCACCACCATTGCATTGACTTGGACTGACAGCATCACTGTCATATCATAATTGTGTATAGATGTTTTTTCCTTGTACATTTTTGGCATTTCATGCTTTTATTGGTACAGAGGAATTGGAAGAAATGGAAAAGGCTGAAATAGATGTTTCCTGGATCAAGCTTATGCTGTGGCGACTGGACTTGCACCAGAAGCAGTGACTTAGACCCATAGGACACCACCAGTCGTATTGTTTGAATGGTTCATCAACTTGCATCAATAGTGCATTATATTCAACAGTAGTTTTTGGTATAAATGTCCACTGGTAAAAGCAGATTTCACTGTATTGTTTGGCTTTTTGTCACCTGGACAACAGTGTTTGTGTGAGTTAGTCCTCAAGGTAAGCGTGAAGGGAGCTGGTGCAGTCTCCAGAGTGACAGAGCTTAAAATAGACCTCTTCATGGACAACAGTGATAAGTAAATACATGCCTTGCAAAAGCCATCCTAAAAATCAGTTTCTTGCACAGGTTTGTTTAAATCATAGATAAACTTTAGATTCTTAAACGTGAGACATGAGCCCCAGAGTTTCTCTAAAAGTCCTTATTTCCAAAGTTAATCAATTCCAAACAGGTCAGAAGTTGATTTGAAAAATAATCCTATTGTTTCATTTACTAAGAAAATTAATCTCCATTGCAAAATAACAATACGGCATATGCTAGCCATTTCTTTTTGTGGTCTTCCACCTCCTTAACATTCCCAATCTTGTCTTGTTTGGCAGTGCTTAATTCCTCCTCATTTTCTAATTACTACTTGAGCAGTTCAATATTATGGCCAGCTTTCCTCATTCATAGTAATTACAGATTGGATTGCTGAACAGTGCTGAGTAATTTAGTTTTATTTGAGGAATGTGATGCCATCTATAAAATGCATCACTCTGGACAATTTAATAGTGTCAATAAATTCACAGAGGGAGTGAGATAATTTAGTCTGCTCCTCCAAACAGTGTTGTTTTTATGGATAGATTATATTGTAGTGAATTCAGTACAGGCAGCATGGTAATGTGTAATGCCTTATGGCTAATGTACACATACCAGGTGCACACAAACAAAAAAATTGAGATGAGTCTATTATTGAACATAATTACTTTAGAAGCAATGATAGAAGGTACTCGATAAAGTAAGAAATTAATGTTTTAAATTCAATTAAGTAACGTCTTGACTACACATACATCTGTGATCCAGCAAATCATTAAAGAATATTGCAAATCTGATTATAACTCTCACTTTACTTGACAGACTCAGGACACTATATTTATATGAAAATATATTTGATATTCATACATAACAAATACATGCAAAATCTCAACAGCAGTGCAACATAGCTAGAAAGGTTAATGGAAGAACACATTGGGGTTCAAAATAGTTCCTTGTGGAAACCTACTAAAAAGATGCCAGTCAGTCAGATTGGTTTGGCTTTTAGAAGCAACGGCTATCATATTGCACTTTGGCTACCCGTAAGTAAAGTGGTTCCCAAAATGTTTACATTGAAAAATGTAAACATTTGCAAATTTACATTTGCAATTTTTACTCTACAAAATCAGTACATGTACACCTACCAACCCAGCCTCCACCTGTTTGGTTCTGTGTTTCCTTTCTGTTGGGGATTGGTGCTACAGTGCCTTGCAGAAGTATTCACCCCCCTTGGCTTGTTACCTATTTTGTTGCATTACAGACTTTAGTTAAATGATTCTATAATCTGAATTGTATGTGATGGATCAGAGCTCAGCAGTCTAAGATGGAAAAGTGAAATGATAAAAATATATACATAAAACTATTTGAAAATTGACATGTGCATATGTATTCACCCCCTTTGTTATGAAGCCCATTAAAAGCTCTGGTGTGAAATTTGTGAAATAATGTCTACCTGTGTGCAATCTAAGTGTCACATCATCTGTCAGTACATATACACACCTTTTTGGAAAGGCCACAGAGTCTGCAACACCTAAGGAAGAGGCACCACTAACCAAACACTACCATTAAGACAGAGGAACTCTCCAAACAAGTAAGGGACAATGTTGTTGAGAAGTTGTTTTGTGGAGCATGGTTAAACTAATACGTGGCATTTTCATACTGAACTAGTGTTTTTGCACATTGCACATCTGCAATCACTGTAGTTCTGTGAATGTTACTGATTTACACATCCAGGTCTACCTCCTCAAGAATGTTCATGATCTGTCAAACCGTTGGTAAATGTAGTTCTTTTTATTATTGTGAACATTCTTGTCATCTACTGTAGAGATCTTCCTTGATCTATGTCAGACTTTTCAACATACCAAACACATAGCGTTTTGGCTATGTCTTATGATCAATTTATTCAAAATTATCTTTATCCAAATACAAATACAATACACCCTTAATCTGCACAGAATACTTTAGGTAAACTAAAATGTGTTTTCGAAAATATTTTGTAAAATGTGTCAACATCTTAGCTGAAGCAAGTTAACCGACTGAACTAATTACTAATGTAGGCTTACTATTTTATGGAGATAAGATCCCATTATAATTGCTAAGATTTAATCTAAACCTAAATTAAGAAAACATTTTATTATATCTACAGTATGCACAAAGAGAAGAGAGCTTGCGATTCTCATGCAGTGGTTCTCAATCTTTTTTGGGCCAGCGCCCCCATCCATTATCCAGGTCCCTTACTGACCACCATCAAATAAGATGTAGGATAATTGCCCTGACCATAAATGGTTATAAGTATTGTTATTAATGTTACTATTATTTTTGTGACTATTGTTATCATCAGAAAAAAGCACATAATTGAATGACAAACAGATTTATTAGTTTCCCAGGGAAACAAACAGTAGCCTATCAGAAACAGTTGGCAATTTAACATTCAAATCTTAAACAATCATAAATGCCAAACAATAAGAATTCTTATGAATTGACCCAACATAAAACAAACTGGCATTTAAAATTGTGGTCAGCCTAAGGCAAACCTGTGCAATACTCATGCTCTCTGATCAGCATCTTGATATGCCACACAATGTGGATGGATTCTCGGCAAAGGAGAAGTGCTCACTAACACAGATTTGTGAACAGTATTTGAGAGAAATAGGGTCTTGTGTACATAAAGTCTTAGATCTTTCAGCTTATGATGAATGGGGGCAAAAACAAAAGTGTTGCGTTTAATTTTCTTGCAGTGTAATAAAAAAACTATTCTCCCACCTCACGTTTATTCTCAATTTTTAAAGTTAAACAAATAAGTAACACAAAATTACAATGAATTTTTGCTCTTTCTAAAATATTCAGGGACCGATATAACTTCCCTTTTCAATAACTGAGCCTTCCATCCATGGAGTGTCAGTTTCTTGATCTGTTCATGATAAACTCTCGCAGAAACAGCAAGCCTCATCTTTAATGATAGCAGCCAATACCAGTACCCCTCCTCCACCTGGCTGGCGCCTGACTGAAGTGGTGCCGTGTGTCTATTAGTGATCCAGCCAAGGGCCCATTCATCTGGTCAATCAAGAGTCATTCATTTAATCCTACCATAAAACCTTCTATCCAGTACATTTCAAATTATATTCTGTGGTGTTTTTTTTTAAATGTTCAGCCTTCATGACCGTGGACATGAAGCACCTTATACTTCTGGACACTCAAGGTAGGTTGCAATTCTGGAATATGATGGCACTGGAGGTGTTGGAGCCTAACCTGCATCACCCGAGTAAGTTGATGAGAAGAGATATAGACCAAAGACAGATTCATTATTTAACGCACTTTATTGCGTACAACAGATATATCTGGAGACCCGCTTACCAACGAGTCTGACTCTTGCCTTTCGTCTTCCTCTTTTATAGAAACATTTTCAGTTGGACCCTGAGCTATGCATTATCTCTAAGTCTGGTAATCTCTCGTTCTATACGTCTCGTGATGCGTTGCTCATTGTCCAGATTGTGTGTGATTGTCTCCAACAGTCACATGCCATAGCCTAACCGATAACATGTTGTACTCTGCTCTTACACACTGGGGTCTCCAATACATTCTTTACTTGGATCAATGGATGTAAACACACACACACAATTGATTATATCATCTCCTAACAATCTTGCTCTAAATATGTATGTTTCAGAGAGGATAATGGGTTCCTGGTAGCTTCACATTAAATTCTTCTCAAGTCATTTGCAATTCATTTGCATCTTCTCCATGCGTTTTTTGTACCCCAGTTGAACAAAACCTTTGACTGTCCAGTTGTCACGCCTCAATAGCTTGGCTGTTTTTAGAGTGTTGCATTTCTCAGTAAAGCATTTTAAA
This sequence comes from Esox niger, assembly GCA_016801105.1. NCBI lineage: Eukaryota > Metazoa > Chordata > Actinopteri > Esociformes > Esocidae > Esox > Esox niger. The sequence goes on along the minus strand of JACXGJ010005695.1, from coordinate 13,993 downwards.
ATGTATGGCTTTGTCAGTTAAATCTCTTTTTTGGCCCATTTTTCCTTCAGTCATGAAGCTGCTTAAAAATTATACGCACATTGATATTAGGGTTTGTTCACTGTTGCCACACCCTCCTTCAATACACCAATATATTTTACCTGAAAATGAGTTAATCCAACATTCATTCAAGTTGAAATGGTTTGGGAAATGTGCTTAAAAATAATGACACTATCAGAATACTCACATGGCTAATTGTGCATGAAGTAAATAATTGTGTGTGTGTGTGTGTGTGTGTGTGTATGTGTGTATATAGCCCACTGCATATAATTAGTTCCTCGATCATGGTCTTCTTCCTGGAACCTGTTAAATAAAAACAATCTAAGGGAATTGGGGTGTTGGGTTTTAGGAATGGATGTGATGCAATGTAGTAATATTGTATATAGAATATAAAGCATAAGCATATAAGGCATAGAAACATTCATGTTTTGTAATGAAGGGCACTTCGTTACTAGTGACTGACTGCTTTGGCCTTGTTAATATGAAGCAATGGTGTTGGCTAACAACTGCGCATGGAAGAGAACTTAACTACGCACATTAATAATGACACTTGGCACATTTTCTATGAAGCATTTAGTGACAATTTATTGACGATTGATAGCATAATTGTTGAGCAGTGATTGTCTGCCGGCAGGTTGAGTACTCAGCGCCACTCGAAAGGGAGAGCGGGGTTAGATTAAGCTACGATAATAATACCATGTGTATGTTTGGTAATAGTTGACAACAGAACAGTTAAGTTACGGTTTGTTTGATTTTATCCTGTTATATCTATTTGTCTAAGTGCGTCAATATCATCAGGAATAAGCCAGGGCAAAAGTTGGTTCAACATTGTTTTTATTGTAGGTATAATCGCTCACCTGTTCGGTCTGGTCTGCTCCTGGGAGTTCGGCCAAAAGAGATGTACAAACACCATGATAAACGTTCCGGGAGAGACCAAGAGGTAGGATAGGAGAGTGGGGTGACTTGTTAGTTTGCATTCATCTATATTCATTGTAATTGTTTTATGTATTTGTTAGGTGGTAACCAGCAGCAGGTGAATGATTGCATATATTATGTATTTAATTATATTCTACATGTTGTCCAAGATGCTATAGTCATGTGAGAATATTGTGAGAACACCTACTCATTGCACCAGCCAATCTCGTAGACCTGGAACACAGAATAAAAGGGTACCTGTTTCCAGACCATTGTTGTTGGTTAGGTCACTTAGGCTCACTTCCTGTGTTGCTACCTGTTGGTATGTGCAATTGTTATTATTGAATCAAAATCTGCATGCTTTGATATACCAAACCAACTCTTTGGCCTCTTTGTTTACTGCATCATCCTGCTGCTAAAGGGTCATTGTAATATATATTTATATAGTAATCTAAAATAGAGTTTGAATGGCAATACAATGATTGTAAACTATATTGTATAGATGTAATTTTTTGAGTAAAGAGAAACTGAGAAAGTGTGTGCATAATATTTTGAAGAGTAAACACTTGGACCACCAAAGGCCTATGGGAACTGGCGTTTGGGTTTGTAATTAAAATTGCCATTTAGAAAGCCACACCCTCTTCCTTCCATGACTTCCTAAATGGGTGTATATTACATTGTTCCGATGTCAGAATTCTAAACTCACGAATGGAAATCTATTTAGAGCATATATTTTTACCCTGTTTTCAGATTTAATTGGCCAACAGTTCATGGTACTTAGCGTTTGTACCCAGAAACTAACCACCCCTCACTGAATGCATGACTGTGCGATACTCCCAGATGAATGACAAGAGTCTTTGTTGAATTTGAATGAATGTAAAAACACTTGACTAGTAAGCCCACTCCCGTTTAAGCGGTTGGCTGAGAATGTCCTCACCCGCTATTGTCTTAAGCTGTTTCAGGATGTTTTCTGGTCCTCAATATGGTGAGCAAGATGGATGGTATATGGTTTAAAAATGTTATTCATCCTCTACCACACATTTAGCACACTCACACACTATCCTCCTTCACCGTACCTGAACTGGTTGTGGACTTGTTTGTAACGTTTAATTACTTGTGATTCTATAAAGTATAAACCATATAAGTACAATTAGACATGCTATACAGTGTATAGCCATGTGAAATGCTACCCATTTATACATATAGAATGCAAAAAGTGCTCACTACATATTAACATCTGAGATGCATATATAGAATTTACACGTAACTAGACAAAGCATTATAATGTCATACGTATTAAAAATACAGCCAGTATAATCAAATTCAACACTGAATCGTGCAACAAAAGCTAACCCTGCAGAACTTTGGCACCACTGAGCCAGAAATCCCCCAAGCGCGTGATGCAATATTTACCTTAGTAGCGCCACTATCACATGCAATGGTAATGCACACATGCTCTACTCACACTAATGGCATGAACTAACATCTTTCACCTCTTCACATATCATACCACAGTATCAATTACGAAGTATTTAAATGTAAAATGTAACTAACATTCCTGAACAACAATTACCATAAACTTTTACGTGCACCATATAACCCGCCTCCAGTACTTTAAATCAAATCATCCTTAGATGCACACACAGTATTCAACAGAAACTACATTTCACACACTTGAGTTCATTAACTCGTGTCTTCTATCAGCTTTCGTAACTGTTCCCGGATGGGCAGACAGGGTGAGTGACAGGCGTGCACACTTCTCGGCTTTGGTTGGAGATCAGTGGTTGCTATGGCAACAGTGCCACCCAACTAACATCCATGTAATATTGTAGGTACTGGAGGAAATTCGGTAGAGGGAAGGGACAAACGGATAGACAGCCTTTTAACAATGAACTTACAAATTAAATAAAAGATTTCCGTGACCATTTAACAATTTAATTAGGCTATTATTGAAACCTAATACAAATGATATTGGCTACTTGACAATTTAACATACGTATCACACGTTACAATTTTTCAATAGGAGATTCGACTTCATGTGTAGGCTAATACATCAAATGTAAATCTTAAAAGTAAATCTAAATATTTGTTTTAAGAAATGAAATACCAGACATTCTTTACCAATGGCCAACTACCAATTCAACAAAGGTATTACACATTACTGTTTTATATCAGGAGAGAAAGAGAAACAAAATTGAATATCTGTCACATCCTGGCTATGCCCCTAGCCATCTTCGCACTGGCTGGGGCCATAGTCAGGATGGGACTAGAAGAGATGCCTCTAGGCATCTCTATGTGCTTGGGTCTCTCCAATTGTTGCCTCCAATTGGGGAACCTATTTAAGCTGAAGGTTTGCTCACACTGGTGTGCGTCATTTTGGTTTGTCAGCCGTAGGCCATACTACCCAGTCACTGGAGCTGCTTTAAGTTTGTTTTGTTTCTGTTCTAATTAAATAATGGAATACTTTCACCCGTTCACCTCAGCGTTTGTGTCCTTTACCCAGCACCATGACAATATCATCTGTCATCTGTCTTTTTTTCTCGGCTTATTTTACTGAAGATTAAGATTCTACAAATGTAATATCCTAAATAATTATTCACAAAACAAAGTACCAACAATCCCCAACTATCAATTCAGCAAATGTAATACACTTTCCATCAGTACAATCATCAAATAACATTTTTATATTTTCATGTAGGCTACTGAGGGCAGACATTTTCTATAACCTGATCTCAGACACAATTTTCAGGGTTTAGTTCACAATGGCTAACAGATCCCGACGATTCAACACCCTGACAGCATTGCAGATGCTGCATGATTAAGATGAGATAAAGGCAGATGAAGGATCAGAAAACGTTTCCAAAATCATGGAGTCGGATGCCGGGTCTTCATCTGATTCTAGCACAATTTTACAGGACAAGTTCCTGGCATGAAGGGGAGGTATGGGGGATTGTATCACTTTCTATAACAAGTGTATTTCTACCTCTTCATTGCTCCTGGTCTCAGTGTTTAATAACACACCGTGATATACATGAATGACAAAATTGAAATATGTAAATTTAATTAGCAGAGTAAAAGGATAATGAAAAGATAACTAATGCATTTGCACTTTCTGTTTGTTTTGTATCTTTGTGAGGACGCTCAGGCACTGGAAGTGGCGGCAAACTATCCATGTCAACTTTTGTGGAAAGGAAAGAAAAAGGTGCAGTGGTCATAATTTTTTTTCGAGAGCTGTATATAGTGTGAGTTTCCATAACTATAGTATCTTATTTGTGGTTACTACTTGTGTCATTATAGTGAATAGCTTAGCGGCTGCAGCTATTACTGAATATGACGGTTTGATAGTCGCATAAGAAAGCCCTGACTTGGACCTCAATTATGGCTATCAGACAAAATGATTCATCGCCAATGTTGATTTTGTTTATGATGGTGCTACTGATCACAAATTAGCAATGTTGATATTTACTGGATCCCCAAGAAAGCTCTGACAGTTTAGTGACACAGGTATATGAGGCCCTCCAAACTGACCGATAATAAAAGGTGCAGCATAGTGGAAAAAAGCAACTATATCAATGCAGTTCATTGATCATGGCTTATAAGCCAGTATGTACCCTTCAGATAATATTTTTTATTGATTTACTCTACTGAAAGGGGCAGCAATGCAATTGTCTTTGGAAGTGGCAGTTTCAATCAACAATACAGAAAGAAGGTATGTTTGAAAATGTTGCCGGTGTGGCTTTGGATAAGGACAAAAAGGCAAAATATTTATGATGTTGGGGCCACAACCATTCTCTGCCTAGGGCCCCCAAATCACCAAAACCGCCAATGAGAACATTGTGAGGAAACTAAATGATTTATCGCACAAAATGGGGTTTGGAGAGGACATTTTATTATTGATGTAATGTGGTATACGTAGTTTGTCGGCGCTGCATAGCTGCATTTTCCCTGTGGCCAAGTAACAAAAGTTGTGACAAACTTGATCTCTGGGGTTTTTGGGTTGTTCCTGTTTGACAGAAAATGGCATGAGAAACTTAACACAACGCACATGTGCTGACTAACGCTGAACAACTGACAATAGATAAGATGTGGTGGCCGTTACTGATAGGCCCCAAACACCCTTTCTACACCTCCTGCTAGGAACTGTACATATGGACCCATGGACCATAGGGGATGTTAGAACATACCATACAAGCGTACCATGCAGGATAAACCATTCTTATTGGATGATAATAGACTGTGTAATGGTTGGCTACAATCACTGACTGCCTACTATATGTACTGGCAGAAGAGACTGTTTTAACTTGTAATTATTGGAGAGAATGAAAGAAATATGGAAGGTTAACATCGTAGCATCATGCTGAATAAAGATGGCTCTCCCCTGAATTCTGGTTGCATTATTTGTGTTCTTGGCAGTTGGTGCCGTGACCCATATTGATGGATTTGCACTCTGATTGGTGAGTCAAACCACTTTAAAAGAATAAGTCAGTTAAATCAGAATGGGTATCCAGATTAACACATGCAGAACAAGAAGACCTAGAAATTTCGCTTTTTAGGCTATGGAAAAGATCTCAAAATGTCGCTTCTCAGGCTATGGAAAACTTCGCTTTTTAGGCAGTAGAACCCTGTGGTAAGGACACGCAAAACGTTGACCCTGAAAGATGTGTTCTTAGTCCATGAAATGGACTAAGGAGAAGCGAAGTCCACAGGAGAAGCGAAGACCTATTACAGTGATGAAACCTTCCTCATGTTATCAGGAAGTCATTAATAGAAGAGTATCAAGGGACACGTGTATAATATTTGTACAGTTGAAGTTTAAGAAAATAACAACGTGGTACGGGGACTGCTGCCCTGACATTGTTATTCAAAATGGCAAAATCATTGGCTGATCAAATCAAAAAGAGCTTGAAAATAGATGCCTCTCGCCAAGAGATAATAAAAAATGCCATTGTTCCAGAACATCTTTTTCGCGTTTAGATATACATAAGATTTGAGAAGTTCAAATAATGCCTGATGAATTACGAAAAACACGTTGGCCGTTGATTGTGTTATCAGAAATAAAAAAATGGTATTATAAATTCCTCAAAGATGGTAAAGATCTTTGGAGGAGAAAGAAGGTGTTCGGGCGTCGTCTGAACAAATGGCCGAACTGGACAAGTTGAATAAAGGTCTTGAAAACACTGTAAGCAAGAAAAACATCTTAAGACACTCAATGCCCATTGAAAAAGAACCCAGGCTCATGTCACTGTTGTAGAATCCCTGGCCATTGGCATTATGAATGTTGCAGGAAGAACCAAAGGAAAAAGACAGAGGACTTTCCTGGCAATACCTGGAACTGATGTGAACATATTTAATCATTGATTCAGCACTGCACATGTGTTTCTAAAAAAATATTGTACCTAAATATTGAGTAGAGCTGGAACTTATCAAGGAAATCTGATCACTTCCCTTGATAATGACCTGGCTTATTCAGGTGAATATTAATTTGAGAGCACTTTGATGCTTAAACATGTTTTAATAGGTATTCAAGTACTTGGCTTGAGACAAACATTTGTGTTGATGATGAGGGTTAATTAAAACCCCTTAAGGCCTCAAGGGGGCTCTCACTACAATGTGGGTAGGCTTTAACAGGCCCATTGCATGGTAACCATATGTTGCCTGCTGAGCTGTTCACTAACACACATGGGTAAAACTAACCCTAGTGATACATTAGAATTTGGTACAGTTATGATTTTCTAATCTGGTAAAATAGTTTTCTTGGTTTTCATGATTTTCTTACAAAGTTTTAAATATTGTGTTTTGTCTCTCCTTATATATTGTATTGTAAGTGGTAAAATAAAGAATCCATATTGTGATAGTCTAACTTTAAGGAGAAACTGTGTCCAATGAGGACTAAATATGAATCCAAAATAGCCATAGGCCATTACACAAAGGGTCCCCACCAAGTTGTAATGCGTGTTCACTCTCTATGCCTTGAACAGGACGACCGATGAGAGGTCAACGATACACAGAGGGTAATTATTTTTATTAGTTCAGTAAAACACATGGTTTTTCATGTGCACTGAATTTGATTCTAATATATGTTATAATTTGGTTTTAGACAAATGATTGAGGTTACAGTTTCATGTGAAATTCTGCCAAAATTGTAAAAATAGTCAAAGCGAGTTAATCCCCCTTACGAAATTTCCATATTTTATTTTCTATATTTTTGGGGTTTCTCTTAACTAAGATGACATTTGTGTTTTATGGAACAAGTTAGATACTAAAAAGTTGACTGACTAAATAGCCTCACCCCCTTGGTTCAGAGAGCAGCACAGGGGGGAGGAATAGCCTCACCCCCACACACCGCCCTGGAGTATCAAGAGTAACATAGACTTACTTGGGTGGTCATGTCTGTTTTTGGTTTAGTCATCATTTTTATCAATGTTTTGGAATGTCCATATGAATGTTACGTTTCTGTATCGATATGACAAGCATATTTTTACAAACTGCAAACAATACTAGAGATGGGTTAAACAACGCTAAACCATCATTTAACAAAGGATATCAGCTACATTGAAAGAATAACTTATCTTGCTACAGACAGTCTGAGGACTATGTCAGATTTTTAATATGTCAAAACTTAAAATTTCATATACTGGACAATCCATTTGGCCTTTATGTTGAGCTCACCAAAAGTGGGTAAAGTCAAGGGCTCCAGGAAGGGGGGCAGACCCCTAGGATGACCCCAAACAACCTCTCCCATTTCATCAGGGTAGCCTATTACTAAGGGTTAAAGTTGAGTGTTCAGTCTTCAACATAAGCATATTACATTTTGGGATTATCAAACATTAAGTGAAGGCTAGACACATTTTCCACTGAATAGATTTAACGTTAAAATGTACAGTTTTGAAACCAACTGCAGTGAAGGTAGAGACAAAACATCATCCCCCATTGTTGATGATAGTCATTTTTGTCAATAGAATACTGATTGTCACTATTTGGAATAAAAATGAATAAAAGTTGGAGAATTGTACGTAAATGTAGAAGGTTAATCAAGACAGTTTTTTGTCACAAGGTAGTTTGGTCATTGCCTGTAAAAATGCATAATTTTGGTGTTATGATATGATATGCTAATATAATCACCATGCTGGTTGCATTTGGTATACCACTGGAATTGGGCTGAATAATTTCTCCAGTGTGCAAACCAATTTAGTAGGCATGTGTCAAGACACTACAGGAATTTATAAATGTATGATAGCCAATTTAAGAATTTGAGAGATGAACATTTTTTTTTTTTTCTGTTTGCATAATTATTATGGAGCATTGAAATCTGCTATATTTAACATCTTCCCTTCTCAAGATTTGTTTTTAATTTGTTTATTTGTTCGATGTTACATTTTAATGGTGGAATAGCATTGATTGGCTAAACAAAGTCTGATGAACAATTGAATCTCATTCCACTGTCATGTGCTACCGGGCATAAATATAGCACATTGAATGACACATCAACCAAGCTAAATCTGGATGGAAAAGGAAATTTGACATCGAATGTTAATGGAAGCTTTTCTGAAAAGGGTGTAAGCTTCACTCTAATGATGGAACTTCTAAGATGCACAAGTTTTCCGGACCTATCTATTGTCTTAATTATTGGGAGTTGACGGAACAATACCCAGTGGAGGAAAGTCCGATGGACGGTTGAACCACACAAATTGTTGTTTTGCAGTTACACTTTTGACAGATAGGGACATCACAACCCCTTATCTGATGATACATCACGTTACTGCCTGGACACAAACAATTGAGTGTGTGAGTACCAGCAACATGATCAAAAAGGATTTCTACAACAACACTGGTTGAATCAGTTCCAAATCTTCCTGACCACTCACATGACAGAACGATGCCAGGGTCAGATCACTTGTCTTCACACTCCATTTCTAGAGGAATCATCGACAACGAGATGAGAGGACAATCCACTTGGGTCCTGAAGGACTCCACATACCACAGGTCAGAGTAACATGGGACAGTTGACTGGACAGGTCACATGGTCCCAACACATTGGAAGACACTGTTGGTGTTAATCTTGAATTGGTGAAGTTTTGGAAACTCACTGTTCCTTTACACACCTACACTGACTTGTTAGGACAACCAGCCAATTTGCTGGGTCCACATCACGCTGACTGCAATAACTGATATTGGAACTTTTCATCACTGATGCAAGACAGAGAAAACTGAAGACGAGATCTACAGGACACTTGATTGGGAAAAAGCTTATTTCCTTACAATCTAAGATTTTCCTAAATTAACTGATGTTGTGATTTTGTATGTATGAATGTTTGTTTCTCGCAAGACCGGTGAGAAACTCTGTACGATGACAATCCCAATATTGGACTTTGGTGTATTTGTGAGGATCTTAAACATATACATTATGACTGCAATCATTGTATGTTTGGATAGTGAATAGTTCCCTATTATAGGTGGTCCCTGTCAAAAGGTAGATGTTTTCCCTATTTTAAAGGTAAAATCTTTCACAGGTACAACCGGATATGCATAAGTCTTTTGTATGATATTGTCGCATGGATCATGATACGGACAAGGGGGGTATTAATTTTTCAATGGACTTGGGGGAATGTTTCATCATGATGTCATGTTTTTGCCAGATTTTCTGCTGAACACTGTTGACACTGACACTTTCTCGACCCTTATAATGTGAGGTGGGAACGGGATTGATGACTGTCATACATTGAGTTGTGTCAGTGCAGTGTGTCAATTGTCTTGTTTACATTCATTTTCATTTAAGGAACAATAAGACCTGACTGTTCAGATACTCCTTTGGATGTTTTGTCTTAGTTTGTAACATAAGTGTATGGGCCTTTTCTTTCATTAGGAATTGAATTGTACTTGTAATGTTTTATCAAACATGTAATGTTTTTATTTAAATGTTTGATAGGGGGGGATGTGGGATCTGAGCATTAACAACTACAATATGAATGTACATTTCATTAGAAGTGAATGCGCCTATATAAACAGAAAACCTATCTGTTTAGATTATCTCTCTGTAGGTTGCGCTCTGGTAACCACAGGAATGTTTACACTAACCATTTGGAATGGGGGTTACTGTCTTGGCTTTGCTAGGTAAACATGCCCCTCAACAGCTTGTAACCAACATTACATTGAGAAGAGACTGAGCGAGATGAGATTGTGGTTGTGTTAGGAAGCGAGGTCCATAACCTAATGGACAATACTATCTAATGCTGCAATAAATAAAAGATCTACTCTCTCCCTTGACAACCGGGTACAGAAATAATAATTTACCACTATACGAAACGGCTGATTTCTAAGACCCCTATGCCAAATGGTTAATGTAAACATTCCTGTGGTTATCAGAGCGCAACCTAAAGAGAGAATCTGAACAGAGATGCTTCTGATGTTCTCATTATCTAGGCACATTAACTTCCAATGCAATGTACGTTCATATAGTAATTGTTAATGCTCAGATTTCACTCTGGCATCAAATTCATAGCGGGCATTTGGTTTTCAAAAAACAACAAAATATCAGTTTCAACATATGATATGTTACCTTTGTCTTATTTTCTATATTGCATTCTGTTTTATTTCCATTTTATGCAGCATCCCAACTTTTTTGGAAACAGGGTTGCAAATGAATAGTAAAGAGCTGTGTAAAACATTTACAAGGTTCTTGTTTTAATGGATATATGTTTATATAAGCAACAAGGTTAGGATTAAAAGTAGTTATTAAGAAACATATTCTAGGCCATCTCTGCTACAATGTCTTCTGCCTCATCTTGATGTAGGTCTAGTGTGTCTTGCTTCAAATGCTGTGCCTCAAGTGTCACCAGTTACAGAGTATCAGTCTCCCTCATGAAGTACAGGTACACCCAGGATTCCATCACGTCTTGTTTTCTCTTCCCTACGAAAATATTGAGGCAGACGTAATGACATTCACTTTACAGGAATGATAAGGTACAGCCTCCAAAGTAAACCTAAGCAAAGCCAGGGATCATGTATATATATGTATATATGTATATATATGTATATATGTATATATGTATGTATATATATATATATGTATGTATGTATGTATGTATGTATGTATGTATGTATGTATGTATGTATGTATATGTATGTATGCATATGTATGTATATATATATATATACATATATGTGTATATATGTATATGTATATATATATATATACACATATATGTGTATATATGTATGTATCTACAAATGCATTAAGCTAAATACTTATTCACAATATGAAATACCAATGATCACCAATTATCAATTCGGCAAATGTATTAGACTTTACTGATTTTTATCAATACAATTGACTTTTCTACATTTTTATGTATGCTAGAAAAATTAGTAAGTTGAACACAATGCTTGATAGTGCCTCGCAAAATGATCAAATGTCGAGATGCTATAGCGACACTCAGCACACCTATAGCACCATGGTGTGGTGGTTAAAGCTGCAATCTCTCCCATGGGAGACCGGGGTTTAAATCCAGTGAGGGCAAAAACGAATAACTTTTAATTGTGGGCTGGCTGAATTAGGCTTGCCAGGTTCTTTTACTGGTTTACTAATACTATTTTAAGATTATTAATTTCAAGTATTACAAAAAAGCAAAAGCCCCCATTACAACATAATTACAGCTTAATAGGCCATATTTTCTGTTTTGCCTGGAGAATCACCCCGGTCCAGTGCATCAATCAACCCCCCCCACAGACTTACCTCATTGTGGGGGATGGGCAGTTCAGTTTTCTAGTAGTGAGTGACACTGAGTTTGAAACATGATAAATAAGCACATGTAGTCAATTTCAAACGATGGTGCCCAGGGAAGAAAAAGGAAAGAGGAAAAAAGAGGAAAGTGGTAATGTAATGTGATGAATCGTTTATGTAAGTGCATTATAGTTACCGTTGAAGCTGTGTTACTAGTACTAGCTAGCTTAACTTTGGATGATATTAGTAATGTTTGCTCATTTCAAGAGCTACCAGTTTTTTTAACCTTAAATTCATTAGGGAATGTTGGAAAGATTATTCAGGTGTTTTTTGGGGGTCATAACTTAACCTATAACATCATTTTGTGAAACACTCTTTCTTCCAATTGTGCTGCATGAACCAACCGCTGTCTGCCTCAAGAAACCAGGAATACACCTACATTTTATTGACATCCTTGCTAGTCTAGTTAGCCAATGTTAGGACTGCATGTAAAAGTCAATAATAATGCTTTTCCTTTCCCATCCACTTTGTAATTATTAGTTGTAAGCATTTGCATTTACACTATTGATTAGTCTTATGTGTGTTATAGCAAACAGCATGCTAGAGAAGTGATCACTGAATAGCCTACATGAATACTAGGTTTTTTTGTGCATGAATACTGGGTGCATGGATACTAGGTTTAATTACCCTTGCTTTTTGTGTTTAGGCTGCAATGTGGCTTAGGTGCTGTTATAGTATAGTTTAACCATCAGCAGCTTTTTTATATTAAATTAACATTAATATAAAGTAATACCTAATGTTCACATACTATTCTTCTCTCTTCAAATGCACTTTTGAATCCCACACCTGCAATTCCTGTGGCATCTGCAGACACCTTCTCTACCTCAGCACAGCGCAGGTGATGCAGCATCAGGCATCTACAAAAAGGCTGCACCAATAGACTACTGACTGTACATCTGTTTTAACTGATAAGGTGAGTTTGTTCTCAGAGGACCGTTTCAAATATACTGCAACTTAATGTTTCTAAAACAAAAAGATGAGAGAAGGTGTCACGGCTATGTCAATAGTCTTTGTCAATGGCGAAATAAACTTAAAGCTGCAAGACAAGGCGAGTAAGGCTGTAGAACAATGCTACTATATGCATATTGCACTAAGGTTTCTGTAATAGTTTTCATTCAATACTCTTATATTGTATTTATAATTTATTTTTATGTCACTTGTTTCTTTAATACAGTTTTTTGTTTCTAAAAAAGGGCTCCAGCTAAAATCTTGTCCAAAGGGCACCAGACCCTGATCAAATTGGTCAGGGCCGGCCCTGCCCTGACAGCATTGCAGATAATGCATAATTTTAATGAGATGCGCTGTAATAGAATAAGATCCTGAAAACAATGTCTCAGATGTCGGGTTTTCATCTGATAATGAGTGAACCACCTCTAATAGCTGAGCCTCCTCGCAAAAAAAAGAAATGAACCAACAGCGACCACAAACGCCACTGCAAGACACTACTGTAAGTTATTCTTTGATCATCCTTTTACTCTGCTTATCAAATTAAGATTGTTGTGTTTCAGTTGTTGGGAAACAACATTCTTCAAGAAATGCATTCCTGAAATGAATTCCTTGCAAAACTGAAAGTTTTCTCTGATGGGTTCTCCATCTACAAAGCGCACATTTACCAAAAGTTGCGCATGCGCACTGATATCCGTAGATTTATCGAGTTGCCATGCAAATTTACCACTGATGCGCAACTTTTCCAAAAATATTTTCTCTATGTCTGCAGACATGTCTTGAATACATCTGGAAATTGTATTATTTGATAAAGGAACTTGGGCTATTTCTTGAACGGCGCCAGGGCCGAGCATCTCTTTTAAGATAATTTTGCAGGCAGGCATTATTAATGTCTCTTCCATGGTGTGTGGCTGTTTTGATTTGGTGATGAATTCAGCAACTTGGTAGCTAGATTAAAGAGCTTTTTCACCCGTGTTGGTGGTTTTCCTCAATAACACTGCCTGTTTCCCAGTCTGTTCACGCAGTTGAACAAAATAGTCTGTATCCTTGTTTTGAAGTGAAGGGTGTTTTGTCTCTAAATGGCGTTTAAGTTTACTCAGATCCATGGCACTGTCTCAGCGTTCTCGGTTGTCAGGAAGGATGAAGCGGACTGCGGAGCTGGTAAGTTTATGTTCATTTTAATAATATGAGAGCTGACATATGCTCTTCTGAGTCGAGACAATAACACACAAAGACAAAGGGAGCAGAGGGAACATATATACTGAGGGGAATGACTAAATGATGATCAGGTGCGCTAAACGAGACAACAGGTGC